>CAUYQG010263515.1:0-132822 GCA_963574415.1 Tarsius wallacei
AATTAGCCGGGCGTGGTAGCGCATGCCTGTATCTCCGGCTACTCGGAAGGCTGAGGCGGAAGGATCGCCGGAGCCCAGCAGGTCGAGGCTGCGGTGGCCGGAAGCAGCCACTGCACTCCAGTCTGGGCGACAGAGTGAGACTCTAACTCAAAAAAAAAAAAAAAAAAAAAAAAAAAATTGCGGCATGTATGACATTCTGTGTAAAAGCTATTGTAAAATGATAAGGAAAAAGAAAATCAACGTTACAATTACAATGGATGAAGGATTTGAAGCAAGTACAAATGGCCACTAAACATATTGAAGACATCCAATTTCATTAATATTTCAAAAAAATCAACCGATCAAAAGTTATAGATTTTAAAAAAATGTGTATTGTTTACCGATACTTTGATCTTTGACAATACAATAGAAGTTTTTCTAACAAGCTCTGCTTAACTGACAGAACACCAGGCTGTTTGAGAGCAGGATGGTGTCAACCAAACTGGCAGCAATGAAGCCATGCTTGCTTCTCAACTGGTTTATGACAGTTTACTAAGTAAGTTATTTAATTAAGTACATTTTATTTATTTAATTTGAATGCAAAATACAGACCATGTTGCCTTGAAGTTGAATGCTTTAGAGAGTCTCTGAATGTGTGAATACATTTCTTTTCTTTTTTTTTTTTGAGTTAGAGTCTCACTCTGTCACCCAGACTGGAGTGCAGTGGCCGCTCCGGCCACCGCAGCCTCGACCTGCTGGGCTCCGGCGATCCTTCCGCCTCAGTCTTCCAAGTAGCTGGAACTACAGGCGTGCGTTACCACACCCGGCTAATTTTTGATTTATTGTAGAGATGAGGTCTCACCAAGTTGTCCAGGCGGGTCTCGAACCCACGGGCTCAGGCAATCTACTCACCTCGGCCTCCCAAAGTGCTGGGATTACAGGCTGAGCCACCGAGCCTGGCCTACATTTCTTAAAATGTTGAACTAGACATGAGGAAGACAACTATGAAGGTTTAGAACAGAACAGAAGAAAGTATTCCAAACCTAAAGTAGTCACACAAAAATGGCTTCAAAAGTGCTTTGAGTTCCATTACTCTGTAAAGAAACTGAACTTGAGAATGATCAAGAATGAATTACAAATATCTTTTAGGCAGAAAGAAAAATAGGAATTGGCAATTAGTAATTGGGCAAAAATTTATAAAGGTCTTTGAACTACATCCAAAGATTGGCCGGTTTGCAAGTTTAATACAAGTGTGTGAAGGTCTAACTGTTGAAAAAGCTTTATGATGTCTGTGTATTTTATACTAGGAAGAATTTTGTGGTCTAATTAAAACACTTATATGGAATTGGAGTTTTTTTAATAGAAAAATCTTGACTGAATAAAAACTCAATAAATCTATGAAACAGGTCTAAATGACAAATTGTCATCTACCAGAACAATGGTATACCAAGTAGAGCAGGAAATGCCAGGAAACCAAAATTCCAAAGAAAAATCATAACATTTCATACATTTAGTCTTAAATTCACAAATTCTCCTCTCTTGTTTTTAGCAATAATTATAACCCTCTGAAAACATAAATCATGTATCATTACCAGTTTACTGGTGCTACAAAAATCAGCAAAGAGGGACTCAGGACTATTTAAGAAAGTTTTAAATTTTATTCTGTACATTTATACATTAAACTGAACAACCTCCTAGTTCGTTTATGATGAACCTAAAAAAGATGATGCAAAGGCCTTGTTTTCACTTTGTATCTGTTTCCTGTGGGATGTGGTTGGTATCTGTTGGGTAGGAAAAATGAGTTTTCATCTCGTTTTTTCCTGCTTCTTTTCCCTTTTACTTTGTCAGTAGAGAGCAGTTATGGGACCCAAGAAGAAGCAGCAGCTGGAGCTGTGGTGCTGGTATTATAACAGAGATTTTGATAATGAGAAGATCCTTATACAGCACTAAAAAGTAAAGCATTTTAAATGCTACGTGTCATAAGAAATTATATACAGGACCTGGCTTAACTATTCACTGCATGCAGATGCATAGAGAAACAATAGATGCTGTACCAAATGCAATACCTGGAAGAACAGACATAGAGTTGGAAGTATATGGCATGGAAGGCATTCCAGAGAAAGATATGGATGAAAGAAGACTGCTTCTTGAACAGAAAATACAAGAAAGTAAAAAAAAAAAGAAACAACAAGATGATTCTGATGACTATGATCATGATGACTTTGCAGCCTCAACCTCATTTCAGCCACAGCCTGCTCAACCACAACCAGAATGTTTAATGAAATGAGACTTAAAAGATTTTTGTTATGTTTTAGGAAAATATAGGAGACATGACTATATGTCTTAAAGAATCATCTAAAATTATCAACTTCGTTGACTTTTTTTTTTTTTACGGTATAACCTTGGCGTGGAATATTTTTCTCAGTACATCTATTAGTACAGATTCAAAAAACTGTGTCTGAAGTTGATTCTGCTACAGAAAATCCTGAACTATGAGACAAAATAGACATAATTTGTTAACTGACCACAAACGAAATGAATTATTTATAGTCTGTCTCCACCTCTGGAATATAATTTCCAAACGACAGGATATTATGTGTCTCCTTCACTCTAGTGCTTAGATTCATATTTGGTCTATTGTTGGTACAAAATAAATATTTGTCAAATGACTGAGAAAGAGCTTGGAATATCTGATTTCTGAAGTCTTTGCAACAATATTGTTCTATGGGATTATTTTTGTGTACTAGGAAAAGCATAGACTTTGGAATTAAAATAGGAATTCCTACTCACTACTTTCATGCTGTGTGTTCTTGATTAAGTTATTTTGCCCATGAACTTTAATTTTCTCATTTAGAAAATAAGAATTAGTCGTTTTAGACTTGTTGATCATATTAATTAAGATAATGTATGTATGAGGTGAGTGGATTGCCTGAGCCCGCGGGTTCGAGACCCGCCTGGGCAACGTGGCGAGACCTCATCTCTACAATACATCAAAAAATCAGCCAGGCATGGTAGCGCGTGCCTGTAATTCCGGCTACTTGGAAGGCTGAGGCAGAAGGATCACCGGAGCCCAGTGGGTTGAGGCTGCAGTGGCCAGGAGCGGCCACTGCATTCCAGTCTCCAGAGTGAGACTCCAACTCAAAAAAAAAAAAAAAAAAGAAAAAAGATAATGTATGTAATTTAACTAGTATATTTAAAAGTTCTTAATAAATGGTAGAGACAATGACCATGATGATGATGTTGACGAGGTGATAGTGACTGTGGCGGTAGTATAGGGATATAAACTCTCATGTAGTGACTTTGGTGAGCAGGGTACTTTTCTAGTCTTCAGACAACACTTCCATGCTCATAAAAGGCCACACTCTCTTGGAAAGGAAATTGCTTAGCCCAGAAACAATTCTTCAGTGGGTCACATTGCAGAAGCACTGCTTTGGCGAGCCTAACAAAGGGGCCATTATTCTCATCCACAGACAGAGCCAAGAAGGTGCTGGGTGGTCTAGAATACAGGAGACAGATAATGTAATGACTCCATTCATCAAAAAGTTGAGCATGCACACCAGCTGCCCGCCAGCTGGAAATTGAAGTTCTTCTCCCTTCTGAGTATAATTTACTTCTGCTGGAGAGACTGTGATACCCTTCACCTTAAGAGACCAACCAAATTCCAATAGTATCATGTAACATTGTGCTGACCCAGCAATGGAACTCAAAGGGAAAGCAAAATAAAACAAACACACCAAGAGAAAAAAGCAGTTACTTCTCATGTTAGAAAAACAAACAAACAAACAAACAATTGTACCTCTTCTATGAATTATTTACATTATGAATAATTAATATTCTATAAATGATCCTATTTATTTTCTTTGAACAGTAGGAAATTTAATGTCAGATTTTTGTCCTTATCTAACCATAGTATAAGAGCCTATACCATGTATTTCTGTATCTATAAATTTGGCTTTTTTTTACATTATTGATATTTAATATGCTATAAGTGATCCTACTTATTTTCTTTGGTCATTAGGAAAATTAATGGTAGATTTTGATTTTCATCTAAATATTGTAAAAAAGACTATGGCACACATTTCTGTGTGGAATAACTTCTACAGCCTTTAGTATTTTTCTCATTCCAAACTTTAATATAGCCCATGATTCATAATCATTGACTTCATTTTTTTATTTTGGCTATTAGGAAACCATGATTTAAACACCGTATATGTGGTAAAACTTATAGGTGCTTCTCTCAATTGGACTAAAAATTATATGGTTCTTACAACATTTTTTCTGGAAGTTGGAAAATTGAGGGTTTTTTTCCAGCCAATTGATTAAATGTTTTCTAAATTCCAATCAATGGCAACCATTTTATAGGTAAACTATCTCATTGAATCTTCATAGCAACCCCTTAAATGTATTCTCTTTTTATTTAAATATTCAGATAATGATTCTGAGACTTAAGAATATTAAGTAATTTACCAAATTCTTATAGTTTGAAATCGATGGATCCAGGATTTGGATCAGGATTTGTCTATACCAGAGTTCAAGTCCTAAAACATTATATCAAATTTCTCCTGTTTCTACCTAAACTTTTTTTGTCATTTACTGAGGGGCAGAGCTGAGTAAGTCTGTGCATGATCAGATTCCAGGTAAAAGGCATCTGGAGACTATGAGGCTTCACGAGCTACCCAATGTTAGTTTGTTGATTTGAATAGAAAGCTTTCACTTCTGAAAGAACATGTGCTAACTCATACACTGAAACACACAAAGCAGTTCAGGAATTGGGTGTTGCAGTCCCCAGGGTAAAATAAAAACTACAATAGAACATGAAGAAGCAATGTCATGGAAATAATGAAGGCTTTTTTGGCATGGTTTTCTTGCAAGGAGGAAATTATTCATGAGTGAGAAAGGAGGAGGTGGAAGAGGCAAGATTCCACTCTTAGAAAGCAATAGAGGATTAAAATGACCTACAAGTTGGGGGAAGCAAGTTAAGTGCAAAAGCTCCAAGATTGGAATTGTAGAAGGAAACTCTGAACAGTAACTTTTGTTATGTTAACTTTGTATCCAATTCTTTTTCCAAGAGTAGGCTCCTTCCTGCTTATAATATTTTATGATTGAGGAAGAAAGCCTGCCCACACCTCAGCATGGAAATAACCACACTAATTAAGAGAAATTCAATCTTCAGGAAAGGAATCATCTGTTTTCGTTATATTTTCTGGAATAAAAAATTGATACATCTGACTGCTATTTTTGCCACAGCACAGCCAGGTTTATATGTAAATTCATAATAAGTCATTAAAGTCTTATTATTTCCAATACCTTCCTATGGAACATTTTCTCCACCAGCCCACAGGAATGATGCCCTCCTAGATACCATCTAGACTGTCTTTGTGTGTCTGCTGCTGCTATGTCAGAGGACTTGTCTCCCCATGTGAGTATGCCCAGTCTTTGTACAATTTCCATTTTTTTATTTGATCTATTTTACCTCCAAATAAAACTGGTGCTAACCACAGGAAACCAGTTACTTAATCCCTTTGTACCTCATTCCAATGGCAAATATTCAATAAAACAAAATTAATGGTGCTTAATATCTCCCTAAGTAAGAGTCACACTGACACTAAGAGAGTGTCTCACCAAACTGAAAAGAGCTTTAAAGAAGACAGTTATTTAATTGGAAAATATTTTGAATAGAAGAAACTGAGATTGAGTTCATGGAATTAAGGAAAGGAAGTTTCCTTGCAAAATGACAGATAGGCCAAACCATCCATCAAGAGAAATGACACCGTTTGTGAGGCAAAAATCCTATTGTGAGATATAGCAACATGTAGTACATTTTAGAGTAATGATCAGACTTCAAATGATGGGAGAAGTGGGAGGGGGGTTGAGAGAGAGACACAGAGAGAGAGAGAGAGAGAGAGAGAGAGAGAGAAGGTGAAAGACAGAAGACGGAAGAGGAAAGAGGAGGAGGAGATACAGGAGGAGGAGGGACAAGAGGAGGAGAACATCGCAGAGAAACTCAGAGGAGCTCAGTTGCCTGAATAATTAAAAAACGAGGGTACCTACTATGTATTTCTTAGTAACCAGCTAGAATGTTATCTGCCAAGCAGCCTATGCTATAACTATTTCTATTTTTCCATTTAACAATGGTTGTGTGCCACTACACTTGAAGCCAGAGTCACCAGCATTGTACTCATCTTACTACTTTCCTACAGGCCAATTCATATGAAGAATGTGTTTCTAACGTCTCATCTATCTGTGTGCTACAGAGCAGTCAGTCATGTCAGAGGAAAAGCCATGGCAGTCATAGTGTCCTCTAACATCAATAGTCAGAATACACTCTGAGTTAAGGTTGGAGCTAGCAAAGAAAGAATACATGACCAGTATTTGTAAGGCAAGACATTGGACCAAAATATAGTTGTCCTGGCTTTCCATAGACTCTTCCATCCCCCATGTACCTGTATCATGAACTTAATGACTACCCACTTGCCCTTCAGTGTGCATAGGAATCACCTGTGGATCCTGTTAAAACATAGATTCTGACTCAGTAGGTCTGCTGTGAGGCCTAAGATTTTGCATTCCTAACAAGTGATGTCAATTGTTCTGGACCTGGGCACACACTTTGAATAGCAAGGTGCTACAGTATGGCAGGGTCTTGCTCAACTTTGTATCACATGCACAAAATAAACATTTGTTTACTTAACTGAACTGTAATGCGGCTGCAGTTTTTCTTCTTGATGATCTATCATTTCAGGCATGTGGCTGCAAATGTGAGAATAGGGCTTGGGGAAGTAGTTAAGTACAGACTGGGCAGATAAATCAGGCACAATTCCAGTTCTGTAAGGATGGCCAATGTCAACAATAATTATCTAGCTCTGGTTGAAGGAAAGTTCTCAGATTATACCATTTGTGATGATCACATGAGCAGCTAGGTAGACTTTGCCACTGGTACTTACATGGCTGTAGTATATGGCTTAGTCTTTAGTATCCATTTGGTATAACTGAAAAATAAGTTATAGAACTGGTCTTTTAGAAAAGTACTTTCTGATAGTAGGACAGCGATGTACTCCAGTCCCACTCTGTGCATTGATGCCAAACAGACTGACCCTTACACTATGCTAGTAAGTTGGCAGTCAATAACGAGTAGATTAGGAACTCCTTTAGAGTCTTTTCACCCAGTTTATTTCAATCCTTGCCACAGAACAAAGAGGAGAGTCATGGAAGTTGGATTAAGAGTCAGGAAAAGTTTCCTACAAGATGCAATACCTGTACTAAGCTCTGAAGAGTAAGCAGTAATTAGCTCAGACATGTGGGGGAATGGAAAGAACATTCCCGGTGGAGAGATTAGCATATACACAATGGAATTTGGGGGTCTGCAAGCAACTCAGTATGTTCAGGGTGTGGATTATGAGATAGGGTGAGGAAGGCAGGAGATGGAACTGGGAAGCAGAAAGGACTGATAATGATAAAATATGAACTTCCCTGTGAAAACATGATCCCACTGCAATGCTCTCATTTTCTTGTGCCTGGGGTTCAGTGACACTCTTCCAGGGATTACCTGTGTCCCCATAACAGAGATGTTTTCCACCATTTGCTTTGACTGTCTCCCTGAAAGACAACAATAAGACACCTGCTGAGATGCCCTTGACCGCCTTTAACCTTAGGGTATTTTTTTAGTATTTCTTTCAAAAGAAACAGAAAACACAATTTACAAACTGGTCTTTCTGTATTAGGAATGGGATTTGGAGATGGGAAGTTTTGAGGCTTCAGAATATTTCATATTTTCTGAACTGTATCTATTATTAAATGCTGATCAGTTATTAAAGCTGGATTTTTCACATACATATGATACACATATACACACACATACATATTTCTTTTCATATAGTACAAGGGTTTTTATTTAGTGTTATTGATTTTGTTACTCCTTTTTTCCTTATTCTAAGCATGATTTGAAATTGTCTCTATATAAGTGGTAACCTGAAAATAAATAGAGAATGGGATCTGAGTAATAAGAATTTCAACACAAGAAAATTATATAGTTTATTTTATTTGTATTTATTCAACCAAAATAAGACAATCTTTTGTTATTTACATTAACCCTTTAGTAAAATCTGTGGAATGTCTGTGAAATCCCAGTGTAATCAATTTTGTGTGCATTTGAAAAAAATATGTTATATATAACATCTGTTTTCATTCATGCGCATGGTACATTATTTCATTATGATGTATTCTTTGTGGTATTATTTTAGAAATCTATTACCATAGATCATCGGAAGACCTCTTGTCCTGTCATCTTTGGGATAATGAACACTCTCCATATGTGTAAATCTGTCAGGCCATGCCTTCGTCAAGTGGTAGTTATTAATTTACAAATCAAAGAAATCAATCTTACCTTTTCCAATCAATGACTGTTTTACTGCAGAAATACAAAAAGGGTTATTAGCCTGAACTATAAAGCATCTCATCAAATACATATCAACAGTGAGCAATTTAATCTTCTTTGCTTTTTTAAGAGTATTTTTTAACGGTAAGAAACTATAAGATATATTCAATTTTTAGAAAGATAATAAAATAGGCCTGCATCAAATTTGAAATGCAAAATGTAAATTATTTTGTTTTGTATTGTGATTTTTTAAACTTCTATAATATTCCTTATACTGTTTGACCTGAGCTCTCACTGGTTTATACAAGAATATTCTTCAGCAGATATCAAAATAGGCTTAGTTTTACTCTGTGTGTGAAATCTCAAGAAACAGATTAAGGGTCAGGAATGATGGATATATGATATCCCCTAGAAGGGATAAGGGAAATTTCCCTGATAGATGCTGGATTCTGTTGGATAATGTCCCAAGCCTATCATTCCCTGTTGCCTGAACCCATTAAATGAGCATTTAGTTAAGTATGTGCTCCACGACAAGCACTGTAAGACGTTTTGAAGAAAGTTATTCTTACATCCCACTCCCAGGGGGAAAAAAAAAATAAAGGACCAAAAAAAAAAAAAAAAAAAAATTGCCTGGAGAGAGGCAACTAACTGTCAAGAATATCTGAGATTTCATCCTCTGTGTTGGAGACATTCAGGCCAGAATACTCACATCTGAAATAGACAGTGACAGAAAGGGCCAGAGGGCAACTAGATGCTCCCAGAGAACTCAAGAAAAAAAAAAAGAGGAGAAATCAAAGTATATTGCAGAGCAAAAGAATAAAATTGCCAGTGTCCCATGAAAATTATTTTTGAATAGTTAATATATTCAGTATTAATCAGCTCAAATTAAATGTGTATAAAGTAGAAATAAATGAAGGTTTTTTTATTTAATAAAATAGTAACCTTTTACTTTTAAGCTAGTTTTCTCTAAACATATATTATTAAACTTTTTTGCTATTGCTAAATGTGAACAGTTTGTAGTCTCAGAAGTGCTATTTTATGCATCAAAATTGGGGGAAAAAATCACAGTTCCTGCAAAATAGAAAGTTTGTAAACTTAAAAAATCTGGCCAGGCTCAGTGACTCAAGTCTATAATCCCAGTGTTTGGGGAAACTGAGGCAGGAGGATAGCTTGAAGCCAGGAGTTCAAAACCAGTCAGGGCATCATGGTGAGATGCTGTCACTACAAAAAAATGATGCTAGATATAATGATGTTATAGCCTGTAATTCCAGCTACTTGGAAGTCTGATGCAGGAGGATCGCTTGGGCCCAGGAGGTCGAGTCGCAAGTGAATCATGATCATTCCACTTCACTCCAGCCTGGACAACAGAGCCAAACCCTGACTCAAAAAAATCTGCTTTTTTTGTCTTTAGTAATTTTTTTCCATGTTAGACATTTTTTTTTTTTGGTAGGAGAAAGTGAATCATACACTATTTTTTTCCATTTTTGCTCAAGAAAAAAAATTTGTTTTCATGTCTTCATTAAGTTACATCTAAAAATAAATGCCTAATAATTGCTGAGTTCCTTGACATAATATGCAAAGTGGAGAAGGTGGTTGTGGAGCTAATTACAAAATATCTTCATTAGACTGGTAATACCAAGAACAACCTTTAAGACAAGACTATAGCCGGGCTCGGTGGCTCAGCCTGTAATCCCATGCCTTTGGGAGGCTGAGGTGAGTGGATTGCCTGAGCCCGCGGGTTCAAGACCCGCCTGGGCAAGCGAAACCTCATCTCTACAATAAATCAAAAAAAATTAGCCGGGCATGGTAGTGCACGCCTGTAATTCCAGCTACTTGGAAGGCTGAGGCAGAAGGATCGCCGGAGCCCAGCAGGTCGAGGCTGCGGTGGCTGGGAGCGGCCACTGCACTCCAGTCTGGGCGACAGAGTGAGACTCCAACTAAAAAAAAAAAAAAAAAAAAAAAAACAAGACTATAAAGTTGTATGTGGCTGGACTCTTACTTATGTGTTTAGGGCTTTAATCCTCTTTTTCCTTCTATCTCACATATCATTCTTCAAATCTCTTTGGAATTGTTTAATTTACAGTATTTTGATAACTTCAAAGTTGATATAACGTATTGAGAGATTTCTGCTTGTGCTAAGAAATCAATTATCAATGAATGATATGGAATCATTTTACTGAAGAACACTTACCTTGCTAAGGGACAAAAAATGATAAATAAGGATACTTAGTAGACTATTTGCACATTACTGATACTGATCACAGACATTCTACTCTTTACAAACAGAGTCACGGGAAGAGGGTCTTTTAGAAAAAGGATTAGATGCCCTACATGACCCAAGAAAGAACTAAGATCAATGAATGAATGTCAAGTGAAGTCAAGTTTAACCTAGTTTAAAGAGCCATGTCCCAACATTAATATCTAGTCAAAGTGCATGGCGTGTTTTGAAGATAGTGTTCTCACTATCACTAGAGGTACGCAAGAGGAAGCTTTGTAACTCTCAGCAGGGCCATTTCTAAAAAACAATTAAATCCTGAAGGGGTTACTAACTTAGAGGGCCTTTTTTTGGAGTCCTTATAAATCTGTCTGAAGTCATGATTTGGTATCTGCTTTCTTCTGTTCATTCCTTTCTTAAGCTTCTGATCCACTTTCCAGTGTAGCAGACAAATAAAGATTTCAGGATCTTCCCAGATTTTTGCTGGAGGGTTAGCTTGGGATGTCCAGATGGACATTTTTTGTTCTGTAGCTTTCCTCAACTCTTGGAGTCTTAGGATCCCACATCTTACTGGTACTTAGTCATGAGAGGTTTGGAATGAGTGAATGATTCCCTAAAGAATTTCTCCAATACTAGACATCAAGGGGATTGATAGTACGTAATGCAGAGACAGACTGGAGAGGTGTGTAGCTCACCTCAAAGCTTCTAGGAGCCTCAGCTCAGCTACATTTTAGTCCTTCTGGCTATACCTGGTTGGTCCAGGTGTAAGCAGACTCAAGCTGGGCCTTTAATATTCTTCCTCCCAGGGATTTGGATTGGAGGGGAAGATTCCCAGTGTACTGCTCCTGAATTTCTTGAAGCCATACTGCTTCATGCCTTTCTGAGATATGACATTTTGTTTCTTTTTCCTGACCCCTGTCCACCTCCATAATCATTCCATAATTATTTTTATTTTTTCAGTATTACTAGGGTTGTTTTCTGATGTCCACAGCCAGGAGAACCTTCACTTATATCATAGTTTTAGCTTACATACAAAAAAATGAAAAGATGAGGCATACCCAGACCTTTTTTTTTTTTAAGAAAGCAGCAAAATAGATTTCAAATTATTATGACACAGGTTACCATTTTAGAGAGTTGGGTAAATTGCATTCTTTTCACCCAGATAAATGAACTGAGACATTGCCAAGTTTGTGATTAGCAGCATGGCATGGTAGCACAGGCATTGGTGTGGGAAACAGTAATCTGACCTCTAACACAGTCTTTACTCTAGCCAGCCACCAATGGGAACTTTGGTAAACTTTCATCTTGCTGACTGTACTTCACCTTTTCTAAAATAAGATGATTCCTAAAACCCATCTTAGCCCCTAAAGTCTTCCATCTAGATAGCTGAGGCACAGAGTAGTCCTTGCCTCGCCCAATTACATAGCACTAGTTGGGATTAGACCCAAGTACCATGTTATCTAATGTACTTTACTACCCCTAGGACTCTTTTAGAAGACTTTTGAAGGCAAGATTTATTTCCAGGCAATTTTTTTTTCAGTTATGGGGAGAGACTGGCATGCCCCAAACTTATGAGGGGTTTAGGTCAGTAGATCCCTTTTAAGTTGGTGATTGACATCTTCTGCATTTTGAGAATTTTAACTGCATTCTCCCAGATCTCTTATTTAGCAAATTTAATAGTCACATATTCTTTCTGGTTTCTATATTGTTCCATGTGATTTTCATGTATGCAGTCTACACTAGCAATATAGCAGCTAATGCCAGGGTGTTGTGAAAAACACAGAAGGGCTGAGCAAAACATGTTCAATGATCATCAGTAAACCCTGACTTTTTCACAGCTTTTGTTTTATTTTATGTTTTGAGCCGGAAAATAACTTTCTTTGAACATCTACCACATTTTATGTTTATTGTCCACCTTAGATCATAGTTCAAGGGGAAAAAAAAAGTTCCTGGCCGATGTTTCCAATACCCCAGCTCAGTTCCCACTCCATTGCAGCACCAGAAATAAAATCAGTCTACAGAGAGGGAACTAATTGTGTTCCTGTGCAGGAACAATATCTGGATGTACTAGAAAAAGTAAAGGTAAAACCTACTTCTCAATTCCAGCTCCACCCTTACTTAGTGACACCACCTTGGGAAAATGGCTTGTCCTCTTAAGACAGCATCTATGATTGTACAATGGAAATTCAAATACTCAGGATTGTTCTAGGGATTTGAAATCATGTGTAACTAGCAGAGTAGCTGAAATAGGTTCATGTTCACAATACAGGAAAGTCAGGACTCTGGAGCACCCTGCACACAAATTTGATAGTCAATATTTCTCTGATGAATGTGACAAAATGATCAAGCTGGAGGAAGTAAAATGAATTCCCTACAGAGAACTTCTTACCATGGTCAAGGGGAGCCTATAAGAAAATAAACTTCTTAGTTGAGGCTGTACAAAGATGGCAAGTTACTATACCTTACTGAGTTCAATCTCCTTTGACATCTGTAAGATGAGAGAGTTAAGTTAGATGCTGCTAGGATGGATTCTAGCTCTGAATCTGTGTGCACTCCCAAGAGTGACTTAGAATAAGTGATTCGGTAATGCACAAGACAAAGTTACCGGAAGCTTGGGGCAAATCAGTGTTGCTTTTGCCACCTTGCCAACGGCTAACAATCAAACTGCTAGTCCCACTGAAGGGGTAGCAAATCCAAACCACATAAGGGGTGATAGGGCAGGTGAAATTGTGTGTAAGCATGTGCCTAAACAAGCACATAAATGCATGAGTGGGTCTTGGTGCAGAAGCAGACGGAGTTATTTCTGAAGTATCAGTGAGAACATCAGAACAAGCAGGATTACAGCTAGCCAATCTGGCCCCAGACACACCAGGAAGCTCAGGATAGGTCTCTTGTCTGGGAAATACATCAGCAGAGAAAGTTAATCTATCCATACATTTATACAACTGAATGTCTGTCAGGGATGTGATACTCACTTGTCACCAAGTCCATGGGACCTTGAACAGAGGCAGAACAAGAACCATTAGCAGACTCAAAACTAGATGTTGTTTTGAGTTTGTTGTTGTTGTTTTTCAAGGCACATAAGTTTCATAGGTCAAACCTTCTTTGGAGATACATGGAAATATTCACACATTAAAAATCTATTTTCCCATTTCAGAAAAAAAAAGAGGAAACAAAATAAAACTGTGCAGTCTGTATCTTAAGAAAGTCTGGGCTTTCAGATTGCTAAATGTGTCTCCATTCAACAATCACAGTTACCTGATCTGTGAGCTTGGGGAAATGACATGGTACCTCTGAATTCTCTCCCTCATCTGTTGAAAACAAAAGACAAAAATGGCGATACAATTGGAGAAATTCTCTAGTTAATAGTCTTCTGGCTTTTCCGTGACTGTATCAATTATCCTGAACTCTAATTCTCCTCCTGGGTTGGACGTGTGCCTTTGGAGATTGATAGTACACAAACACACTTGTTTTTAAAGGATGCTGACACTTTAAAGGTGCGTGAAGCCTATCAAGTGGAAAGTATGACCACAGAGGTGACATGTTATTAAACCAAGTCACAATACTGCCTGTCCATTTATCTGCTTGAAGGGAAGTTTCCTATAATTCAGGGATACTGGGACTCTATCTGGGGTGGACGGGAAGACAAACAGACAATGTTGTAATGTCCTTGGGAAAATGTCGTTGAAATGGGTCAGCCTTTCTATTTCAGAGCTGTGCTCATCTGAAAACATTAAAGAACGTTAAAAATAAGTACACAGTGTGTTCTCAGCTGCTCCAGCCAAGCCAGTTTGTCTTTGAGAAAACCTTCAGATATTAACAATTGGTTTACAGACACACCACCCTTCTGTGACTTTTCCAGGGGGTAATGTGGGCGTTTGGGTAAGTTCCTGCATCACTCTCTGCCCCACAACTCTTTGTCAACCATGCAGAAACTACTTCCGCAATATTAATCTCTTGGGATAAAGTGTGTATATAGGCAGTTTGGGCAGGATTTAATGATTCCAACATTTTCTGAGTTTGTGCTCCAGTTCTAAACACCGGATTTCTAGATTTGACCTGCAACAAATAAACAGATTTCTGCATCAACTTTATTTTGGTTCCTCCGTCTTTCCCTTTGGCTCTATGTTAAGATATCCTGCCCAAGCCCGTAGTCTCTATAGATTCAGGAACAAAAATACTTCAGTGCTTCCTAGAAGACAGAACTGTAGCTTTGGAACGAGGAAAATTGGTGGCAATTTCCAGTTTTACCACTAATGAGCTGTGTCAGCAACATTGCATTTTACTGTTTCTAGGTCTCTGCTTCTCTACCTAGACAAAGTAGCAATAACAGATAACTCATAAATTTGCTGTGAACATTAAGGACTCTAAATCTAAGTTCCTAAGAATAGTGTTTAGTTCTGTGTAGGTACTGTTTGAAGGCTATTTGTTAATATCACTATTTTTACTGTTATTATATGATTGCTCTTACTTGGCTCAACTGACTTTCCCTAAACAATCAGGCCTGCGTTACGAGATGATCGTTTGCCTAATATCACACTGAATTTCCAAGTATCACTTGCACCTAAGCTCACAGTTTTACACTCTCTCTGCTCTTTGGCCCTAGGACCAATTGCTTTCTTAGATTTGTACATTTTGCCTACCACAACAGTCATAAGAAAATGTCCTACTCAGGCCTCGTTGAACTGTCTAACTCTGCTTTAACACTCTTTGCTTTGTGTGATTGAATTATTTATGCATCTGTGTCTCTAAAAGTGAGCTCCCTGAGGACAAGGAGCTGCTCTGATTCATGTCTTCTTCTGGACTGGAGCAGGGAGCAATGTGCTATATGTTCTCAGGTTCGTTTGCTGAATTCTTTGGGAGACTGTTTATCCTGGCTCTCACCACTTCCTTCATAGCTTTGTAGCCGGATTTGGCTTCCTGTCCTCCGGGTGCCTCATCCCAGTGGAGGGCAGAGTTCCAGGAGGCAGCTCTCTCTATCTGCCCCCAGCACTTCCCCACTGGCCAGGGGCCCATGGTGAGATTGTCTTTCCAGCAGTCAGTTAACAACTCAGTCACGTATGCTTGTAGGCACACAATGAAATTTGACCTGAGAAAATTTGTAGTGATTACTGCAACCATGATAATTTATATATTAAGCAACTTAGGAAGAAAGAAAGGAAGAAATTAAGGAAAGAGATTGAACAGGAAAAATAGGAAGCAAAGGAAAGAAGATAGAAAATTCTTTTAAGAATCTACTTGGTGAGGAGCCCTTGGTCAGACACTTTTACAAAACCCCTGAGGGATATCTTTTTATTTCTGTTTTAATATTAAAAAGTATATGACTCAGGGTTAATGACTCCCCAGAGTCACATATCTAGTAAGTGGAAGTTAAACCATTGAAAGATGTTAAAATATATCTCACAGTTCCACAAAAAGTACAATAGAAAGCTAAAACAAAAAACAAATCCCCCCCAAAAAACAAACAAACAAACAAACACAAAACAAAGTCAGCCAAACCCTGTAGTGCTGAGCTGAAGCACCAATTTAGCATGTAGAGTTTAACTGTAGAATTCTCTCTTAAATTTTACCAGGAATGATAATAAAGGTTACTTATAGAGCTGGTTACAAGCCTTAGTAAGAATGATCAGCAAAGGTGTTTTTCCAAGTACTATACAAGTCTCTGGTTTTAGATTATTCTGCAAGTTCTATTTTTCTCATTTCTTGGATTTCTTAAGAATTCTCTGCCTGTAGTAGGGTATAGCCTGTTTGCTCCCAGCTGAAGTCATTGAGATTTCTCCCCTTTTCTCTATGTGTATGTGTACAAGGTCACATTTTTAAATGACACCTGAAATCCATAGAAACACACATCTTTTCACATTTCAGTAAAAAGCAAAACAAAACAAAAATAAAACAAAAAACGGACTTATCTGCCTTGGCAGCAAATAAAGGGCCTGAAATGAATATAAATTAAGAATCAATGGGTTTCTTTAATTACAAAACTTGCCAAAGAACCAATTTTATATGCATGTTGGTCACTATTTTTGAAGCAATAACTAATCTCTGATTGTAAACAGGATGAAAAACTAGTAGTTTCTCTACCTCTAGAAATGCAGAGGGTATAATGATAATTAGAAGACCAGGAGTTGCTTGGTGAATGAACGAGTGCCACAATTTCAGGTCCCTTGGCTTCCATGTAGAATTACCGTGGCATGGTCCATCTCATCTGCTCTATTCAGACAATAATTCACTGTAACTGCATTCGTTCAAAAAATATTTAGTAAGAAAAGAACTTGAACTCATTTTGTCTTTCTATCTTCTGCTCTATGAAAGATCACAGATTCTCCAAATCACCAGGGAATATGGAAAAGGTAAGGTCTGTGTACAAAGAGTGCCCATTAAAAAAATACAATTTTGAATAATGGTATGCCAGTAAATGTTTAGCATTTGACTCCCTGAAAAATACATGGAAATTGAAAAAATTTAAAATATATGTAGCACAATTTGCAAATGATATCAAAGTATACAGTGCTTTTACTGCAAATTCCACATAGGCAATTGCTTCTTGCAAAATGCTTTTGTTGATTTTTGCCAGCCCCCTGAATCCATAGACAAAATATGGATTCAGTTGACAGACAAGGATAGTTCCAAAATGAAAGTTTGTTGATATTTTCATTTATCTTAACAAGAAAGATGAAAGTAAAACAATAAAGATGTATGTCATAACTTCCCTCATTTGTCAGCAATGTGAGCAACTTCTTTGCTGAATTGGATCAAATGCTGAAGAATGTTTACTTATAATACTTACAATGCTTATTCAATGTTCTTCAACTATAGACATAGCACACATTTAGGTTTAATCTTCATTAACATTTTCTCCATAATTTTCTTAAGCCTAGATAATAAAAAGTCAATCAAGTCTTCTGTTATAGCATTTGTCAATTTTCACGGTGTACCATGGTGTAAATTTCAATCTACCATCATGGCATCAATGAATGCTGAATTGAGAAGAGATTGTCAACAACACACCATTATATGATATTTCCAACATACAATTACTACCTCAAGCAGATAGATAACAGTAAAATGTAGCAAGCAATTAGAAAGTAATAAGTTTGGATTATGCATTACTATTGTTTTCAATATAATTTAAGTAGTAGTTCATGTCATTGAGCATTTAATAATAACTGTTTTAGCAATCAGGTTGCAAAATCCTTGAACAATTAAAAAACTGGCCCTTGCAAGTTGGAACAAGCCAACTCCAGTACACCACTGAAACTGGAATTGAAGGAAATATAATTGATAAATTAGTGTACAGTCATGCATCGCTTAATGATGGGGAGACATTCTGAAAAATATATCTGTAGGCGATTTCATTCTTGTACAAACATAATATGTATCTGCACAAACCAAATGATTAACACAGAGACAAATGAATTGCACAAAAAAAAGGAAAGATAGCATTAAAATAGTGAAAAGATAAACTGTAGGTAGGCTGGGAGATAACATTTGCAAGTCATGTAACTGAGATACACACACACACACACACACACACAATAAGAAAACAAACAACCCGATTTTTCAAAATGGTCAGTTTGATCATATATGGATGACCAACATATATAGATGCAAATAAGCACTTCAAAAATGTTTGAAATCTTTAGCTAGTTGAGAAATGCAAATTTAAATCGCGGGATACTAATGTGCACTTATAAGAATGTCTAAAAATTAAAATGACTGACCATACCAAAGATATGGACTGACTTGAACTTTGATATACTGCTGGTGAGAATGTAAAATAGCTCAGCCCTTTTGAAAAACCTTTTCACTGTTTTTGAAATAGCTAAACATTTTCTTAGCATCTGACTCAGCCATTTCACTCCTAGGTATTTACCCATGAAAAGTGAAAGCATATGTCTATACAAAGACATATACATATTCATCACAACTTTACTTGTAACAGCTAAAAGCTAGAAGTACCCTAAATGCTTACCAAGAGGTGAATGGATAAACAAATTGTGGTATTTCCATAAAATGTAATACTACTCAGCAGTAACAGAGATAAGCACCGCAACATAGATGAATCTCAAAATAATTACATCCAGCGAAAGAAGCCAGACAAACATTCTACAATGAGCAAAACATAATGATGTTTTGGTCAATGATGTACTTCATAGGAGCCAGTGGTCCCACAATATTATAATGGAACAGAAAAATCTCAAACACATAATGGCTTTGTAGCCTTCATAAAGTCTTACCACAACGCTTCATGCATGTGTTTGTGGTGATGACGGTATAAACAAGCCTACTATGCTGACAGCCATATAAAAGTCTGGCACATAAAATTATGTACAGTATATGATACTTGATAATATACAACGATCTGCCAGTTTATGTATTTACTATACTATCAATTTTATCACTATTTTGGAGTACACTTCTTCTACTTAATATATTTTTTTCATAATGACTTTGTAGTGAAACAGTCTCAGCTGGATCCTAAAGGAAGTATACCAGAAGAAGGCATTGTTGTCATAGGAGATGACAGCTCCACGTCTGTGTTATTGTCCCTGAAGACTTTCCTGTGGGACTAGATGTGGAGGTGGAAGACAGGGATATTGATGATCTTGACCCTTTGCAGGCATAGGCTAATGTGTTTTTGTGTCTCAGTTTTTAACAAAAATTTTGTTGTTGTTGTTGTTGTTGTTGTTGTTTTTGAGTTGGAGTCTCACTCTGTCGCCCAGGCTGGAGTGCAGTGGCACATTCGTGGCTACCCCAGTGTCGGCCTGCTGGACTCCGACAATCCTCCTGCCTCAGCCTTCCAAGTAGCCAGAACTACAGGAGTGCTACCATGCCGGCTAATTTTTTATTTATTGTAGAGACAAGGTCTTGCCAAGTTGCCTGGGCTGGTCTCAAACCCGTGGGTTCAGACAATCCACTCACCTTGGCCTTCCAAAGTGCTAGGCTTACAGGCTAAGCCACTGAGCCCAGCCAACAAAAATGTTTAAAAGTAAAACAATATATAAAAATAGAAACAGTTTACAGAATAAGAACATAAAGAAAGAAAATAATTTTGAACAGCTGTATATTGTTTTTGTCTTAAGCTGTGCTACTACAAAAAGTTAAAAATTAAAAAAATTAAAAAATTTATAAATTAAACAAGTTATAGTAATCTAAAGTTAATATATTATTGAAATATTTTAAATAAATTTAATAAACATAGCCCAAGTGTACTATGTTTATAAGGCCTTATTGTAATAGTGTACAATAATGTCCAAGGCGTTCCCCTTCAGTCACCACTCACTCACTTCATTCAGTCATCACTCAACTGACTTACCTAATGCAAATTCCAGTCCTGCAAGCTTCATTTGTGGCAAGCGTCTTATACAAATATGCCATTTCTTATCTTTTGCACTATATTTTTACAGTACCTTTTCTATGTTTAGATATGCTTAAATACAGAAATACTGACTATTGTGTTACAGTAGCCTACAGTATCTGGTATAGTAACATGCTGTCCAGGTTTATAACCCAAGAGCAATAGGTAAGTACACTCTACAATGTTCACTCAAGGACAAAACTGCCTAAGGAGCCACGTCTCAGTACATATCTCCAATTTTAAGCAACTCATGACAGTTTTTGTGTATCTAAATATACCAACATACAGAAAAGGCATAGTAAAAATATGATAGCAAAAACTTATGGGATCACCATCTTGTAGGCAGCCTATAGTTGACTGAAACATTATTATGCAACTCATGGCTGTATAGGATTCCATTTATATTATGTTCCGGAAAATGCAAACTCATCTGCAGTGATAGAAAACAGATCAGTGGTTGCCATGATCAGTTTGAATGTCATAGATGTGGGAGACAGGCAGTAAGGAAGATTTCCAAAGATACTCAGGGAAACTTTTAGAAATGATAGATATGCCATGTTTATTGTCTTGAGGGTGGTGCTGTGCATATATCAAAACTTATTGAATTGCATGCAGCTCATTTATGGAAATTTTACTTTAATAAAATCATTAAATAATTAAATAAGACTTGACACAAATTTCATCTCCAAGCAATTTGCCTACAGAAAAGAAATTTTTCCTTGTGCGTCTGAATTTCTCTACTATCAGTGATTTCTACTTCTCGGTCCCCATTTATATGTCAAGTTTTGGGTTACACAAATAGTTTAAATTATTCCACTTGGTAAAATATATTGCATGGGGGAGTTAGAAATATCACTATACAAAGAATGCACTTGATTTGGTCGCTTTACCTCCTCTGGGCATGTTTCTTCCTTTGTGCAATGGAAGTTTGAATATGACCCATTTAGACAAATACATTCATGAGAAGCTGTCTTTTGTATTGCATAGTGCTCTGTTGTTGCTAGCTATCCATGCATCACTTGCTTGTACAATGGCCTCTGTTTGGCTTTCTCTTCTTTGTAGCCCCAAGTACAGGCACAGCCCATAAGACTAGGCTCTGGGCAGTGTCTGTAGTGGGGATGATGGCATTGTGGTGATACACTGCAGCAATGTGCATCAAGTGGAAGAATACTCAATGTGTTGCTTGTAATTACCATCAATAGAGACCATCCCAGATCTGAGCAGTTTAAGCCCTCTGGATCTTGGCATAATACATAGCCCAGATTAATTAGTTAATATTCATAAAACACTTTGAAGATGAAAAATGCTTTAGGAGTGCAAAGCCCGTGTGTTAAGGAAGATCATTATACAGCTGGGCTTCAAATTCAGTGATTGTAATGAAAAGGGTTACCCAGTTTCTGATTTATAGCAGGGCAGTGTTCTGCACCTGGAAAACCTTTTGCAAGGTGTCAAGAGCAGCTCCGCCAGGTGCTCTGGGGCATAAAATTGCTCCAGCAAGCAGGTGGGCATGCATCCCTTCTGCCACCGTGCTGGAAATGGTTCAACACTGCTACCTGCCCCCAAGATGAGTCATTCAATTTTCAGTGAATATATACTGACAACCTATTATCTGGGGAAACCTATTAAAATTCATATCAAGTAGAACCTAAAGTCCTTCCTCTTCCAGAAGACCACAGGGTTTAGGAATGACATAGAGGTGAGTTCAAATCCTGGCAATCCTAGGATCCTCATGCTTAAAACAAGTGACCTTTGAAAGTAATAATGCCAGCCTTTCAGGTTTCAGAATTGCATCTGTAAAATATCTGCTAAGACACTGAGACATCCTAGGTGTTCAGTAAATGGTAACTCATTGTTTTGTTATCAAACTATGTCCTTTATAATGAAAAAAAAACTTCTTTTTTTTCTAGTATCCATAGATGTGAATTTTAGTTGCTTTCCCAGTTATACTTTTTTTTTTTTAAAGGACAATCCTCTTTTGTACCCCCAGGGATCCCATACCTCCCCACCTCCTACCCCAGTAGCTTTTATTAAAATAAGGAAAAATAATTCTGTTTAAGGTTTTCATCTGCTAGTTGCAGTTCTCATGGCCCTCAAGAACTCATTGTCAATTACCTAGTTATTGACAAGTGACAAACTCCTAGTTATTTCATGGAATAAACTTTGGAATACACTTGGTGTCTCTGAGTGTTTTGCACACAGATGCGTGATCAAAGTGCTGCTAAACCCTGGCTTCAGGCAAAGCAGTTAATGACACACATTTTAAAGTTCTCGAAGTGAGTCTTGGTGTGAGGAGAACATGTCAAGGGCCCTCTTCATCAAGCTGTGCCTAATAAACACCAAATGCAGCAACTGAAACTGTGGACTGCACGCCCCATCCACCCACGTTCCTTAAGACCCTCTCCCTTGGTGGCCTCACAGAGTCCCAGGCCCCACCTTCACTGCCAAACTCCACTTGAGAAATCCTGGGATTGAGTCCTCTGCTGGCCTGTCAGGGAAAGCCCTTTGAAGATGCAAAGGGTGTGAGTCAGTCATAATCTTCATGACTCATAAGACACTTTCAGAGCCAAGGTTCTCTTTAGTACTCATTATCCCTTTGATAGATTGAGTTGGGCCAATCGTTATTTTGCAAATTGCAGGATTTAGTAAGGTGAGAATCTAAAAACAGGGTAATTAATAAATTATTTTTTAAAGTGAGGCTGAGTTCATTTAATTTTCCAAATTTGATGCACATATGAGACAATTTTTTAAATTTCCCTTCTCCCTCAGGGCTAAAGAGAGTTAACAGTCATCTCTCCTTCCACCATTCTCCCCTTGCCCTATTCTGCAGGGCTCCCAGGCATTGGTCATACAATCTTTATACTGCCAGGTCACTGATCAGAGTAGCTCAAAGAGGCCTTCAACAGGCTCTTGCTTATTACAAGACACTTCACACACGCCCTCATTCTACGCCTTTGTTTGAATCAGGCTTCACTGCTCAGCTAGAGGCAAATACAAATGAGCACTAGAAATTATTCACAGTAATTTCTTGGTCTCTCTGAGTTCACTAAGTTCCCTACTCCTTTCTTTTCATTCTAATGTTCACCTCCCTCACTCCTGGACTTTTTAGCTTTGCTGTACAATGCAGTGTGCTATGGGTTGAATTTTGTCCTCCTCAGAAAGATTTATCGAAGCCCTATCTTCCAGTATCTGATAATGTGATTTTATTTGGAAATAGGGTTGTTGCAGGTATAATTAATTCACATAAGATCACACTGTAGTAAGACCTCATCCTCATGCAGTATGACTAGTGTTCTCAGAAGAAAATCTCCATGTGAATATAGAAACACACAGAAGTAATGTCAGTTGAACACAGAGGATGAAAATGATGTAGCTACCAGCCAAGGGATGCCAGATACTTCCAGCAAACAGCCAGAACCTAAGAGGCAAGGAAGGAATCCTTTACAGGTTACAGAAGGAGTCCTTTACAGGATACAGAGAAAGCATGGCTCATGGATATTATTATTTTTGACTTCTAGCCTCTAGAACTGTAAGACAAAGGATTATTTGTTTCAAGCTGTCCAATTTGTGGTACTTTGTTACAGTAGCTCTACCATACTGATACATAGGGCTGTGGAAGAAATGCTATTTCTTAGTGCTGGAGCTGAGACAAGGGCAGTGCTGGGCAACCAAACCTAAAGTTCAGCTAGTGCTGAAAATATTCCATTTTTATCAGAGGTGCATCTTGCAACACTGTCTATCTTGGTGCAGGTATTAACAGTTGATTATATTGACAGAAAAATTTATCTCCTGGAGTACTTGAAAGTTATCTGAGTTATCTGAAGGCCAGTCTTATGAACTACTGGTAAACAAGGACCACTGGCCACAAAAAAAACCCCAAAAAACAAAAAACAAGGCTAAAGAATAGAGGTCATACCATGCGCATTCGTCTTAGAACTCTACTTGTGAGATGCGTGGAATAACACCCTGGGCAGAGATGATTTGGCCATGAAATCGGTAAAAGAGTAGACTCACTGATATTAGTCATAGCGTGGCCTAGAAAGCCTCCCAAAAGAGGCTACAGTGTCAATTATTGAAAGACGGGGAAATTTTGAAAAGTTAGTTTTGAGGATGAAGAATATCTCAAGCATGGGGACCACATGAATAAAAGCATGGAGACAGAATTAGAATGGCAGATGTGGTTCAGTGAGGAAACTCAGCTGCCTCTAGTAGTGGGTCATAAAGAATGGGAAAAATCAAGTGTTAAAACTCAAGACATTTACTCTACCCCAAGCTTGGCTGGCTATTAAATCATGGACCTGCCTCTGTCACTCCCTTCCTCCCTCCTTTCCTGCCTCCCTCCCTTCCTTCTGTCCTTCCTTTCTTTCCCCTTGTTTTCTTCTGTCTCCCTCCCTTTTTCTTTCCTTTCTTCAATATGTGATGCAAATGCACTGATTGCCTGGGTACCAGACATTTTTGGCTCTGGGAGGAAGGCATACAGCATTGTTGCTATCTTAGAAAAGCTTGCACACACAATTACAGCACATTGTACTTAATGCTATGATAGATGCTTTGGGAACACAGGAATGGAAATACAAACATTGAGGCAATACTTGACAGATATCCAGGATATATGAATGGCATTTACTGACAGGTGAATATGGCCCAAGCGTCTTTATGCACCTTCTCTCTTTTAATCATTTCAATAACTTGATGACGTAGCTATTATTGTGCCTAGTTTACAGATGAAAAGGCTAAAGCTTTAAAAAGTAAAGAAAATTCTCTAAGAACACAGCTAATAGGTGGCAGACACAGGGCTCAATTCTCTTTTTTTAAAAAAAAAACTTTCTCTCTTGTTTGTACTACATGATGTCATTTGTGTCTTCTTAAGCTGGAATCCTGATTTGGTTACCTGGATTTTTCTTATTATTCTTGGTTGCTTCACGGCCAAGGAGATTCATCATGCAATACTTTTTGGTACTAGGGGCTTGAGATAAAGCCTGTCCTCTCTAAAGATCTGTCCTTCCTTTTTTCCACAGGTAGAACTGCTGTATGGAGGGACAAATTTGACAGGACAGGCCAAACAGGAGGGCCTCGGCTGACAAAAGGAGACACACCAGCTAAGAGTGATGGTGGTTAGCTGAAAATATACACTAATCTAATCTGGTTGTTCTAGATGAATCTCAGGAATGTGGGAGGCTAGCATGTCAGATAGGCAATTATTGGCCGGACGCAGGATTGCATAATGCGATGATGACTAGGGCTTCCTGCTTCAGCTCAAATGTGGTGAGCTTGCCAGAGAGGATTTATCTTCCCAAGAGAAACATGCCAACTTTGGGAGGATATGAAGTAACTGTTATTATGGGAAAAAAGACAGCCTTAATTTGAAAATAGTCAAGGTCTCCTTTCAGTTTGTACTCTGGATCTCCTTCCCCTTTTAATTTTTTTCTGGCTGTTTTTTTTTTTCTGTTCTTCTGTCTCTTTCTGTCAGTTTCTCTTTCTATCTGAATTTCTGTCTTCCTTATCTTTCTTTCATTTTGCTTTTATTTTTACTTGTCTCCTTGCTTTTTGTTCAAATCTTCACACCAATGTAATGTTACAGTGCCTTGATTTATTTTCCGCTAAAGAAGATCCTGATTTAAAAAAAAAGTCTGTGGTGGTTTTGTGTGGGAGGGGTCTTCTAGACTGAAGATTCAATAGAAAGGACTCCACTATTTAATGTGCAACAATCTGGTAAATCCTTTTGGGTAACAAAGCAAGCAAACTGCTCATGTACCTCCTCCTTCTCCACAAAGACCCACATCACATTTCTACAACTGCATTCCCCATAATTGCTTCACAAGGAAAACTCTGGCTATCATTTGGTCTCCTTTGAAACACTGACTCTGAACTCCTCAGAGTGGCCAGTAAAGTGTTTCAGAGAGAAAAATAACTCAAACAATACAGAATATAGGAAGAATAGAATCAACTTTTATAAAGATTTCTGTTTAATCTTTCTTTCTTTTTCTTTCTTTCTTTCTTTCTTTCTTTCTTTCTTTCTTTCTTTTTTTCGTTCTTTCTTTTTCAGACATGGATCATGAAATACAGAATTGTTGCTGCTAGAAGCCAAGACTTGCAATTCCTGGTGCAATTTTCCACTAATAGATTGTGATTCTTCTCTTCCTATTAAATGAGACAATTTTGTTTGAATATAAAAATGTACTGTTGCAGCTAAAAATTATGGAATCCAAAAACATAAAAGTATATAAAATCTGAGAATATTGATATTTATAGAAAACCCCTCAATAAGTATTTGTTATTTTCTAAGATGACCTTGTGCCTTAAAAAAAAAGTTATGTTATCTAATATGTCAAATATATGTAATAACACTAAGCAACTGGTTAAAATTGAATTAACATTCTCATGAAAACCTTTCTTGGAATGTAAAGGGGTTAACATATAGTCTCTAGAAAATATGTGGAGGACCCCCTCAGAAAACAGAATTATCTTTTGGCAGGGTGAGCTCCTCATAGTTCACTTAGAATTTGTTCCTCTGGCTCAAATGGTCAACCACAGTTTTTATCTGGAAGTTTTGAGAGGGTTGCATCACACTTTGCTGAAAAAACTTCCCAAGTTATGGCAAACAGGTGACTCGTTCTTCTAGCATGATAATGTACCTGGCCACACTGCACTGAGTGTTCAGCAATTTTTGACCAAAAATGGCATGACCCTCGTGCTCCACCCTCCCTATTCACCAGATCTTGTTCCGAGTGATTTTTGTTTGTTTGTTTCCCCAATGAAAAATGTCCTAAAAAGGGAAATGTTTTGCTGATGTGGACGAGGTAAAACAAACAAACAAACAAAAAACAGCAAAAAAACTAAAAAGCATGAAAATTGACAAGTTCAAAACGGTTTTGAGTAATGGAAAAAGCATCTTGATAGGTATATTGCATCAAACAGAGAGTACTTGGAAGGTTACGAAAGCCTAAACATGTAAGAGTCTAAACATGTAAGAGTACTTGTAAACATGTAAGAGTACTAAAGTCTAAACATGTAAGAGTACTAAACATGTAAAAGTCTAAACATGTAAGAGTACTTGGAAGGTTACAAAAGTCTAAATATGTAAACACAATTTTTTATAAATAAATTCCATGGTTGCAGGAGTCCTCCCTTGTATATCTGGTTTACTCAAATAAATTTATGTGGAGTAATTAACCACTTATTAAATATTTATTGTTTGCCGGCCTTGATGGCAGGCATTAGAAGCAAAATAACTCATATCTTACAAATACTAATGAAGTTTTATTGTATTACTTTAAATATGATGAAAATCAAGTTCAGAGAGGATAAGCAACTGACTCCAAGCACAGCAGTCAGTAAGTTGGTAGGTGGGTATAAAACTCAGGGGAAAACTCAGGTCTGAACTCTAAGTCTTTTTCCTTTGTGCTGTATTGTCTCTCCATCATGCACCAGGAACTCTCCCAGATACAGATTGAAAGCAAAAGTCTATTTCATTTTGGTAGAGTAACTCTTTCCCTATACCCTCTATAAAACTTTGAGAACATGAAAGAAATGCACCAAGAATTTCATATCATCTCTGCATAATTAATCAAGACAAAAGATTTCCTATTAGAGAATCATAACTACTGCATTCACAGTCCTAATTTCCCTTCCAAATAACATATATTCTTCCATTACCCCCTTTGATAAGTGTCAAAGGCTTAAAATAGGGAAACTACTTAAAAAGATGAGTTCTATATAGCAAAGGTGTCAACCTTTGCCCTAAACTTATGGCATTCAACACTTGCAGTAAAGCTTGTATTTTTTCAATGTGTTACTATAACATGACATAGATATGACATAGATACATAAATGCCCTGAATATTAAATGAAGGCTAGTTACAACTCAGCAGACTTTATTTTATTTTTTGTAAAGTATCTACATGATGAACATTGGTAGTTCCTACCTTACTGCAGACCCTTGTAGTTGAAATCACTCTTTACTGCATGGAGTTTCTACTCCTGAGCAAGAATAGAAAGTATCTCAGAAGCCCTGTCCTGAGGGTGGGTTCCTGCTGACATTCACTGTGCAATTTCCATACCTAGTTGAGCCTTGTTGCCATGTAGCCTCCAATCCACCCACTACCTGCCAGGTTACGTCATCTTTCCTTCTCCTCCTCCTTCCTTCTCCTCTACTTCCTTCACTTCCTCTTTCTTCTATCACTCCACACCAACACCACCATGAACAATCTTTAAACCACCAATCCATTTGAGATAGCAATAATGATCTTCATTTTCTAGATGAGAAACTTGTGACTTAGAGAGTTTAGATAACTTGCCTGAGGTCACAAGTCCAGAATGTGATATAGGCAGAATTCAAACCCAGGCCTGTTTGCTTGCAAAGTCTGAAGCCTTGATTATTATCTCAACATTGGGACATTTATATCCCTTCAGGCTCCACTGGCCCCTTCAGCGTGTGCAAATCCAGAGATGGGCAGCTTCACCATCTTTCCCTCCCCACTACATATCACTGACATTTACTTAAACCACGTATTCTATAAGTTAGGCACTGGGTTTCCCTTCAGCCCTACTGGGGTAACTGTCATGGCCAACTCTGCCTCCTCACCCACCATCCTCCTCTGTTTAGGTTTTCTAATCCTTTATTACCTTTCCTGAGAACCCACTTCTACCTTTCGTGGCTAATGTCTCAGAATGTCTTCAGCCCAAATATCTCAGAGTTTAGACATTCTCAGGAAATACTCTCTACATTAAAACAGTATCAATCATGCCATATTTGTACTAAATTTCTTGCCTTATAACACATTGTTTCACTGAGAAGTTACCTTCTTAAGTTGATTCCCACAGACACTGGGCATTTCAGACTCTACTCACCAAAGACCAACTTACCTGTCAACCCGTGAAGACACCTGCAGACATCTAATGATGTCCAGAAACTACAGAAAAAAAAAAATTCCTTTCCTGGTTCCTGATGTGCTTTCATTCCAAACCCAGTTCCACCTGATTCTGGGATCCTGCTCTCAAATTGCTACTGATCACCTGGGACTTGGTTCATGTATGACAAGTCCTCATTTACCACTACCCACAGCTTCTTGAAATCTGTGACTTCAATTGGAACAACCTATAACAAAACTAATTTTCCCATAAGCTAATAGATATAAAAAAGAGTTACGTTCTTATGACATATTTCTGGCCACAAAAATATCACCAAACTTCTAAATAAAGACCAAAATACTTTTAGTATTAAACATCAAAGTAAATGTGAGCTATATATACATTTAAGAAAGCTGAATAAAAACAAGTGAGAAAATTATTTACTGGTTTATTCCAGTTCAGGGTCTGGGGTGACTGGAGTCTCACCTGGAAGCTCAGGGTGGGACCCAGTGGAGCACAAAACCCCACCCATCGTGGTATGTGCTCATGCCCACACTCACTCCCGCTGGGATCATTTAGACACTCCAGTTAACCTAACTTGTACATCTTTGGGATGCGAGAGGGAACCAGAGTACTGGAGAAAATTCAGGCAGATGAGGAAAACGAGCATAGACAGTGACCATGACCTGGTAGAGATTTCTTTTTTCTCATCAACGTGTAATAAAACAACCTTGCATCAAATGTTATTCAGGGGCCTGCTATACTTGGTCTTGGAGTTAGCAACATCTCTCTCCCTTGTTTCTTGGCACCTCTCATACTGCTAGGAGAGTCCCTGTGCCCTGATTCTGGTCCTGTTACTACTGAGATGGCCCACTTTAAACCCAACCCAGTCCCCTCATGGAGAAGGGGTATTTAAACAGCTCTTTTCTTGATAGCAGAAGACATAAAAAAAGTCTTGTTTCTGTCATCAAGCTGCAAATGCCTCTCAGACCCTCTCACCCACCCTTGCATTAAGTATCCAAGCTTCTGACAAACCACAGGTATCTGAATTCCTAAATCACCATAAAACAAAGTGATGATTGTACAAAAATAATGGTTTAAAGACAGAGATGAGCCCAGATGAAGTTATTTATATGTCCCAATTCCTTCTTACTTGATTGTTTTTTCAAATATTTCTTTTCACTTGTTCACTCCCTATAGAGATGCTAAGGAAGACATAAACACTTTCCTTGATAAACACTTTACATAGAAAGGCTGGCTCTGAAAGTCCCAGATCCTGAGCTTGATGGTGGTTATGGAGAAGTCTGGAACTCTGGGACAGCAGGTGGATGCAGCAGGGACATCCCTGACTGGGCAAAGAGGAGGTCAATACCATACCGAGGCCTTGACTCTGACAATACTTTACTGAATTGTCCTGGGAAAGTCTTTTTAGCTTTCTGAGTGCTCTCAGACTTCTTACAAAAATACAACAAAATAACTTCTACAGATCCTTTCCAGGATCATGACGTGAAGAAAAAGGTGAGATCTTGGGTTGTACTTGTAGCTCTCAGTCAGAGCAGGTGTGGGAGGGCATTAGCATCCCAGGAGTGCATCTGGGTAGCTAGAAGGGGAACAGGCAACAAACAGTCTCCTAGGTGGAGGCAGTGGGGGAAATTAAGTGGATGTTTGTGAATGTACGTTACAGAAATTTGGGGGAAGACTGAGGGGAGGGTGGTGTCTATCAACTCATTCTTCTCTGATTCCTCAGAAGCCAGGGGCTATCCTGTGAGTCATATGCTACCCTTCCTTGCCATAACTACTCTACTCCAAGATGTTTACAGAGACTTCAAGGAGTGAACGAAGTTATTAAAAGAGTAGCAATTAGACTGGCCCATCCCAGCAATTTAAAGTTTCCTGTCTAAGGCAGTGTGTGGGGGAGGGGGGACCTTGAGGAGGAGAACAGGAGGGACCATTCTTGTGTCCTGATTGGATGGCTCTAGGATTTCCATCTCTGAATACAGAAACAGAAGGAAGGGAAGGAAGGCTGCCTGATGCCAGCTCCCAGTTCCCTGGAGGAGTAACATGCTGCTGCAGATGTTCCAGCAGCTGGTTGGGCCCCTTCTCAAAGAAGTGTCTCCTGCTTCCTTCTTTTGGGGGATCCTGGCCCAGCTTTTATAGCCTTTTGGCATCTTTTGCTGCCTCCAAAAATTAAGCTGTGTTGGAAGCCACCCGATAAATCACTCTTTGCACCTTGGCTGCCGTGGGACTTGCAGAGAGAGGTTGCCTAGTGATTTACAGCTGCTGTCTGAGAGGGCTTTTCCAAACAGCCAGTCCTGACCAGGGAGTCATCTCTGACAAAACGAGCATTTTGTCTAGTTTAAACTGACACTACAGAGAGGAAATGGGGTTGCTTTGCTCAAAACTCACTGGCCATCTCTCCGTCAAGCCAGCCGGAATCTCCAAGTTCATTTCTTACACAACTCGAGCTCAAGAAACAAGGTCCAGAAAAGTGGTTTCTCATGAGAGGCCTGCTGGAGTCCTTCCTTAGGGAAAGGAGAGAGTACTTGCTCTGAACTGAAGTTACACAATGCTGGGCAGGCCCTCCAACTTGTGGTCATGGTTTCCCAGAACCACAAGGGACCCATCCAGAAAAACACCCATGTCCCCTCGCCTGCCTTGTCATCTGCTCTCTCCCAAAGGGATTTCATTTCCTTGATTGTGCTCCAGAGTGGCTGTGTGAAGTCAGGTGTGCTGGATACAGCTTGGACATAAACCGCATGGTGTGTAGGGAGAACCTGAGTCTTGTACACACACAACTTCTGTTTCTAGTTCTGACTTGGTGGTATGTCGAGCTAACTGACCTCCTTCAGCTTTAAATCCTCATCTTCAAAATTAGAATAAGAAGCTCTCCCTTAAGAAATGGTTTCAGTTAAACCTAACATAGCACAAAGTGGGCGAAAGAGTAAATCCAAATAAAATATTTTAATAAATATGTTGTTGCTTATTTTCTATTTTTCTCCTTACTTATAGATTTTCAGCCTACCATTTATATGGGAAACAAAAAAGAACATTTCAAAAATATGAGAGTTATAATTTAGCACAAAGTTGCTAAAAATAACTTTCCTAAGACTGTATTTGACTAGATATGAATACTTTCCGCTACATAAAATTCATGATGGAAGATTTAATGGAGATACTATTCACAGTCATACTTTGCTACAGGACAAAGATCATGAAAAAATATAGGTTTTTTTTTAGGTGGAGAGAACATAGGTTTTTAATTCTGGGGTAGAAAATCTCCGTAGGAATGAATGTTTTATACTAGAAGGTAAATGACGGGCCATTTGGCAGAGAAGAAAAATGTGTTTACTTTTGCCTTTCAAAGTGTCTCTCTCCCTTCTGAGGGAAGTGGGAACTTATTATCTTCAGTAGATGGGTTACATTTATTCTGAAATAAAGATCTTTAACCTCCCACTCCACATTTTCTTACTATTCTTTGTGCATGCTCATACTCCACGAGCAAAGGGGAAAAGCACAGTTGTATTAACAAGAATTGCAAATTGTTCTTTTTTTTATTCTTTTTTTCGTGGGTCTGTGATTTGGTTAAAAGCAACATAAGTGTGCCTAATTTCATGCCTGAATCTAATGTCTCATCCTACAGATTCATCTGGGACACTTATGTCTCTTCGTATTATTCAGAGATTTTGCTTGAATGAAGGGCAAGAGATAAAGCTAGTTATTATTACTATTTAATCTGACAATTTTTATAGACAAAACCAGATTCCATCTATGCTTCACGTGTTCATGCACACAGACACACAGATACACACATACATACACACACAGAGACATACACATGTAGACATCCACACATACACAAACATTCGAATATACACACAGAGACACACATATATACATACACACATAGAAATTCAGAAACACACAGACACTCACCTATCCACAGACATTCACAGAGGCACACACATAGACGTATACACAGAGACATATACACAGGAATTCAGAAATACACAGACACACATTGGCACATATCTACAGATATACACAGACACACACAGACATACACACAGAGATATATACACTTACAGAGAAACACACACACACACACATACAAACACACACACACACACACACACACACACACACACACACACATTCCTTGTCCATCCCCTAGGTAAGCCAACATCCTCTGTTTTCCCTTTCTTCTGGGAAAAGATCACATATTGTAATGTCTGTACAAATCAGGAGAGAATGTTGCCAAAATGCAGAATCTAATCAGTAGGTCTGGGGAAAGAAAGAGGCTGAGATTTTGAGTCTCTAACAAACTCCCAGCTGATATTGATATGAATAGTCTGTGGACCACACTTGAGTATCCAGGGTGAAGAAACGGGGTACTAGAATTGAAGAGGCAAGTATATTCTTTGGATTTTGTTACAAACAGCCTGTGTGACCTTGGAGAAGCCTTTCTTATCTGTAGGTGCCTAGGTTGTCCACTTGGGAACAGAGGGAACTGAGCCAGCTAACTTCTGAGATCTTTTCTGATGTCTCTGTTTGTTTTACTTGATTCTAGATCCTTACAACTTCTAGTCCACCCAATAAAAAGGAACAAAATAAGCCTTAAGTTTATGAGACCAAAAAATCCTGAGAACACATTGGAGAGATATTAAGCTAAAAGCAGAGAGACTCCTTCCTCCAGTATGGGGGTCCCTGTCTACAGCATGGTTATGTTAAAAGCACTCATTTGCCAAAGTAGACATACAAATGTCCGACAGGTAAAAGAAAAAGAAAAAGAAAAAGAAAAAGAAAAACAAATGCTCAACATCAATAATCAGCAGAGAAATGCGAGTTAGAACTACACAAGGATATTACCTGACACTTGTTAGAATGGCTACCATCAAAAAGACAAAAGACAACAGGTGTTGATGAGGATATAGAAAAGGAAACCCATGTACACCGTTGTTGGGAATATAAATCAGTGCAGCCACTGTGGACAACAGTATGGAGGTTCCTCAATGAGGTAAAAATAGATCTACCACATGATTCAGAAATCCCACTACTGGGTATTTATCCAAATAAAATAAAATCAGTATGTTGAAGAGATAGCTGCCCTCTCATGTTCATTGTAGCATTATTCACAATAGCCAAAATATGGAATCAACTTAAGTGTTCATCGATGGGTGAATAGATAAAGAAAATGCGTGTGTGTGTGTGTGTGTGTGTGTGTGTGTGTGTGGTGTGAATATATACATATTCAGCCTTAAAAAAGAAGGAAATGCTGATATTTGCAACAACATGGGTGAATCTGGAGAACATCATGCTGAGTGAAATAAGTCAGGCACAGAAAGACAAATACTGCATGTTCTCACCTAGAGCGGAATCTAGAAAAATCAAACTCATAGAAGTAGAGGTAGAATAATAGTTACCGCAGGCTGGCAGAAAGAGGGGGAACCGTGAGAGGTTAGTTAAAGGGTATAAAATTCCAGTTGGACAAGAGAAATACATTTTTTAAATCTGTGCACGGCATGGTGACTATAGTAAATAATAATGTAATATACATTTCAAAATTGCTAAAAGAGTAGATTTTATTTTTTCTCTCCACCTTTTTATTTTTGAAAATGCTCAGATCTACAGAAAATTTGAAAATAGTAAGTACCATCAGCACTCATATATCCTTTACCTGGTTTCACGTATTATTAACAGTTTGCTATATTTGTTTTCTCTCTCTTCTCTCTATAGATAGATAGATCTGCACATATATAGCATACATATGGAGTACATAGCTTTTCTGAACCATTCGAAGGTAATTTGCAGTCATTGAGACAGGTTACCCTAAATACTTCAACATATATTTCCTAAGAAAAAGGGCATTTTTGTATATAATCATGACACAATTATCATACTGGAGAAGTTTAACATTGATAAAATATATTTTCTACTATATTAGCATATTCAAATTTCCCCAGTTGTCCCAATGATATTTTTATAGCTTTTTCCATTTTTAAATCCATTATCCTGTCAATTATCAATCACACCTTGCATTTAGTTGTCATGTCTCCTAAAAGAGCAGATTTTAAAGATTCGTACTACAAAACAAATTATAATTATGTGAAGAGATGGATGTTAAACCATATTGATATAATCATTCTGTGATATATACATATATCACAACATACAATAAACCCCATAAATAGATGCAATGTTATTTGTCAATTGAAAATAAAAATTTTGAAAGCACTCATTTGTTTTATAAGAATGTAAACCCTGTCTACAAGTCCATTGGTTTTTCATCTACCATCCCAGACTTTGATAAGGATTAAAGGACATAATGTACAGATTCATCAATTCACTAGTGAATTATTGAATCATGTTTATTGCACTCAAACTTTATAATATCATATGGCAATTCAAAGGAACAAGTTAGAGCCAAAATAATTGACTTGAGGAATTTCCACAGGGTATTATTGATTGAAAAAAGTAGAACAAGCATGTATGTGATTATCCCATTTTTTGCAAAACAGTGTCAAAAGTTCTATATCCATATATGTATATCTATTCTCAGACCACCCTGTTTAAAATCACACACCAAATGTCTTCACTCCTGCCTGTCCTTACCCTACATTCACTACCCTACTCTCCTGCTTTATTTTCTTCCACACTACTTATTTTCTGACATACTATATAGTTTATCTACTTTTGTATTTATTATTGGCCTCCTCCCATTAGAATATAAGTTGTCTGGGGTGAGAAAATTTGTGATTTTCTTAAATTAATTGCTGTATCTGCAGCATCTACTATAAGTACTTGGCACATAAATGGTATCTAGTAAGTATATGAAAAAGGGGTGGATGAATGATTCAGTTAATTATTGTATATAAACTAAAGAAAGATACAGAAGAGGTAATGTGAGTTGGAAAGTATGAAAAGAGGAAATCAAAGAAAAAAGAAAACAAAACTGCTTTAACAACAGCATTATAATAAGATTACATTTCTGTATTTATGAACATACACGTGTGCCTGGACCTTTCAAAATGTCAATAATGAATGGACTTTCTCAGACATATAGTAGTGTTCTATAAAAGGTACTTCCTTCATCCCTCATGTCTGTTTGATCTCAGATTTGCAAAGGAGAGACTTAATGATAATGCTGCTATAATTCCAGTCTGTGAGTTCTCTCCACCCAGGTGTGTGGCCTTAGGCAAGTCGCTTCCATCCTCTGGGCCTTCACTTCTTATCTTCAAAGTAGAGCTCCTGGTACCCAGGGTTTTTTGTGAAGCAACTGATGATATTACCTTTCTCCTCCTCTGCTTCTCTTCTCCTAGATGCTTAATCTACTTTCCATGTCCTGCTGTGCTTACAAATGCAAATGGTTATTTCACATTCAAGCGAATGTGCATCAATATGCAATGACACCATCTGCCCAATCTGTCTGTGAAGCATCTTCACAGTCCAGGCAGGGACGGTGTCTCATCTTTGAATTGTCAGCACTTAGCTAAAGACCTGGTTCAGAGTGAAGGCCCAGAAGTGCTTGCTAAATAAGTGTTTTGCACAGTATAAAGAGTTCTATACATGTGCAGTTCAGATGTCATTTGGGATCATCTTGCATTTCTGGCGTCTAGGTGAATTTGACTCAAACACCCAGTTTCATGACGTGTATAAGTCCAGACTCCTAAAAATAATTCTGACCTTTCTTCTTACTGTTCACTTCTATTTCTCCAGTATTACACCTACTCTTTTGGTCTGTATTCCCAGTCTGTGTCCAACATTCTACTCCTTAAATATTTTTCACGGAAAAAAAAAAATCCACTTGAACTAAGCCTATTATGCATTCAATAAATGTTTCTCAAGATTCAGGGCGTTTCATCACCCAAAGTGGCTTTTGAAATCCTGGCAGGCACCACTACTCCCACTGGGACAACCTTCTGACCCCAGTGTTTTCAGCATTTGACATTCGGACTGTTATCTTTCTCCCCAGGAAATGTCTACCTGTTGCCTGACCCTCATGCTTCCTCACCTCAGTCTAGAAATTCCTGCTAATAAAATTTTTTTCAGTCCCCAGATAAACATGTTAAGTCATTATGGTGTTCTTTCTATAGTCATATAGTAACCTTGACAACGTTCCAGACACTGCCTTAAGTACTATAGAAGGCACATTGCTACACTTAATCCTTATGGGTGGAGAGAGAGGTTTGCGTAAATAATACACACCTGGCATACTGCATGAATTGCAATTAGAGAGGGTTAGAAAATTAACAATGAGTGATCCATCTGTATTTTCTACTCTATTCTCAATTTTCTGGGGAGTTGTTAGTGTCTTTTCTTCTTCTCACATTATTATTATTATTATTATTATTATTATTTTATTTACTATACATTAAAAGTCAGCTTGAACCCTTTATGGATTTAATGGAATTCATGGGTGTGCCTAGGCTGAAGCCATGTTAAAGCAAAAGCTTTATCTATTTAAATCAAACAAAGATTAACCCCTGGGAGCAACGTTTGTTAGTGGACTCATTGATGTATTCACTAATCACTTACTAAGCATCTGTTAGGAATTTTAATTTCTGTGCAGTAGGCTGCCATCCTGAGGTGGATTCACATTCTGTTAGGAGAAAGAACACACACCCAATACCTGTAATGCAGGTTAGAGACTATTCATATCATAGAAGAGGGGCGTAAAATGCAATTGGACTCAATAGGCAGAGGAATTCCCCTTTCATGGACACTTCCATGTGGAGGTTGTAGGAGATGAATGGCATCTGGGAAAATTTCTGGTGGTAGAAGCATTCCAAGCAAAGGAAATTTAAAAAATAATAATGACTGGATGTTACATTCCTGTGAAAAGTCCTGTCCATCTCCCTTTCCGATGCTAACAACAATCTTATTAGGTCTACCTTCTAGTCCTCACTTAACAGATGAAAAAACCGAGGCTTCCACAAGTGAATTATATAAAAGATCACTCCACTACTTAATTGGTAAAAGCAAAGTTGAACTCAGGTCTGATGATCATAAGCTAGTATTGTCATATTTCTTACAAAAGCTTCCTGTATAAGTGTCACACACGACCTCTGCCCAGGCTTCCAAGGACTTCGGAGCCTTCATTTTTAGAAGAAGTCAACAAAAATGAAGTTTGTTTTTTTTTTTTTTGAGTTTTGCAAAGACTTTTTAGTTATTCAGAGTTATTGAAGAGTCTATATATATATATGAGATTCCTAAGTATCTCCTCTTACTTTTACTTTCACACCAACGCAATAGACAACAGAGCTTTCTACTGCAGTCTAAATAGCGTTGTCAGCCCACAGGCTTTTAAGCCAAATTTGCACTTCTAGAAGCAATTTCCTCAGACTTGGTTGGGGTGGAAGGAGATAGCTAAATGCTTCTCTACCTTTTCATATCTGACAAATTGGGTGTCCTGTAAAAGGGGAAAAAAAACTTTAACAGTGAGTGATCCATCTGTATTTTCTAACTCTCTTCTCAACTTTCTGGGGAGTTGTTAGTGTCTTTTCTTCTCCCCACATTTTTTCTTACTTTGCAATAAAAGTCAATTTGAACTCTTTATGAATTTAAGGGTATTTCTGGTGTGCTTGGACTGAAGCCATGTTAAAGCAAATCAGTGTTGGTGGGTGTATATTTCACAAATGGAACAGATAAAATTGTGTATTCTTGAAGCATTTACTTAAACTTTGAAGCCTTAATTTCATCTTCTGTAGCAGAGAGATAACTACTTTCCTCACAAGATTGTTTTGGGGGGTGGGGAATATTGCATATAAATTGCCTAGGCACCAAGTAGATACTCAAAAATTGGTAATTAGTATTTTAATTTTTATCAATACAACTTCAAAATATTAGCAGCACTAGTGATATACTCTATGGTTGAATTTTGACTCAGAAAATATTACATAAATATATTGTCTGATCTATTTACAGCCTGCTGGTGATGACAGTAAAGAGAAGGACTAGGATATTATTTACTGAGCACCATTCTATAATGTGTCATCTCACCGAGTCCTCACATTAACTTCATGAAGTACCCGTTGTAATCTCCGTTCTCCTGATAACTGTTAGCTCCCTGAGTTCAAGGGCTGTGATGTGTACTGCTCCTGGTACACATCAAGCATTCAGTAAATATGTGCTGAGTGGGTGTTTACATCCATTATCTCCAGTGATCAGTGAACGCCAAAGTGCATGGGTCACATCTCCTCTAGCATGGAAATTGGCATGTTTAGGCAACTGTTAAAAACCAGAAAAGAAAACTGGTAGCTTAAGGCATAGACAGAACAAGAAAAAGAAGACATGAACATATTTCAGTGCCAGAAATGCACTGGTCCCTGGGCTCAGATTTTTTTTTTTTTAATGTCAGTCTTTCCATGTCTAGGCAAGACTAAAATGAAATAGACCAAGACTTAGAGAGCCAACAGTCTAGTCCTGGTTCTGCCAGTCACAGATTGCCTCTCCATTCTAAGAACCTCCGATTTTATAGATGTCAGGCTCAAATCTCTCTAAGAACTTCTTCAGTTTTAATATTCTGTGGCACTAAATATTAAAACCACATGAGATTTTACTATCTGCTAAAGAAGAATTAGCAAGGATTAAAGTATGATTGCTGCATAATCTAGTGTGGTTCTAGTTCCTCTTGACTTCTGCTGATTTTCAAACTACAGGCAATCTTTGCCTCTGAAAGCCTGCATCGGCTGCGCCCTCTGTCTACAGCTCTTCACCAGGTACCCACATACCCACATGACTCATTCCTTATTCCCTACAAGAAGAGTTCAACTCACTCTACTTACAACTGCAACCTCCGTTCACACTCATGGCTCCCCTTACTATGATGTATTTTTCTTTTCAGCCTTCTTGTCTTCTAATAAGCTCTTGGTTTATTTCTTTTTTATTTCCCCCTTTCTCCTGATAGTATGGAAGCTCCATGGTAACACAAATTTTGTCTGTTTTGTTTTTTCTGTATTCTCAGTAGTCTGAATAATCCTTGACACCTGGTAGTATCTCAACAAATATATTTTTTTTTCAACAAATGACTGGATCTGCATGTGCTATTGCTGCCAATTAAATTCGAAGTAAACCAAGACGTGTTTTAGAGAAGAGGTATTTTTATTTCTTCTACAGGTTGCAGAAACACATAAAAATGAATGGATAGATCACAAATACTTATTGAGTACTTACTATATTAAAAATGCTTTGCCTAAGTTACTTGTTTTCATCCTTACAGTAAATGTATTAGGAGGGCATTCCTCTCTTTTATAGATGAAGAAATCTAGCTTTCAAATGATACATGCGCCATTGGCATCTTCAAGATTCCAGCTGTGTTTTATTCCAGTCATGTCTGTCGGACTACAAAGCACCTGTTCTTTTGTATGACAGAGTGTTACTGTCAAAAAAGTTAAAGTCAGAAAAGACTTCAGTTTTCAGAAGAGCCCTTTCATGCTTTGTGTGGAGGTGGTCTGAACGGTAGAAAACACCCTCTTTTTTTAAGTCACAGGCTGGGTTTATAGATCTGACTGCTGCTCATGTGGTGGTGACCTGGGGCAAGCCATTCAGCATCCCTTTCCTCCCCTATAAAGTGAAAAGGTTGAATTAGATGACTTCCAAGGTTTTCTCCAGCCCCAAGGTGAAGACCTTATTGAGCTTGTCTTGACTGAGCATCCTATTGCCAAACAAACTTGCCTAAGGCTCAAGGTGTCTTTGGTCTCAAAGAGCATGAGTGAAGGAAAAAAGCATACTCTGACAGTGTGAGATGCCCCTGTGCTTACCCTGATGAACACCCTGCATAGCCACTGAGCTGGGGGGTGCCCTGCCAGCATGCTCATGTTAAACCAGTTTCCTGAAAGTCAAAACTTGGAGATTATCTCACACCAAAGGATTTTTTTTTTTTTTTAGTTGGAGTCTCACTTTGTTGCCCAGGCTAGAGTGCAGTGGCACACTCACGGCCACCCCAGCATCCACATGCTGGGCTCCAGAGATCCTTCTGACAGCCTTCGAAGTAGCGGGAACTACAGGCACACACTACCACACCCAGGTAATTTTTTTGATTTATTGTAGAGACAAGGTCTCTTGCCAAGATACCCAAGCTGGTCTTGAACCTGCAGGCTCAGGCAATCTATTCTCCTTGGCATCTCAAAGTGTTGGTATTACAGGCTAAGCCATGTAGCCCCGCCCCAAAGGAGATTTTTAAGGGACTGACAAAGCAACACAGGTATTCTTCAAAGAAAAGAATAGCCTGGTTCTAGAAATTACTTCCTTCTTCAACAAGAAGGTTGCCAAGATGGCTGATCAAATGCAAGACATTATGAAGAATAATTAGTAGATCCAAGTCAAATGGTGTCTCTAACTTTATGAAAGTGATCATGATAGAGTGGGAACAACATGAGATTTAAAATCAAACATGTGTTGTTATCTTGGCTTGTCCCCTTACAAGCTGGGTAAGCTTGGAGTGAGGTAACGGACTTCTCAGAAACCTAATTTATATGTCTATATAATATATGATATTTCTTTTGCATGATTTCAATGTAAAATTAACACATATAAAGCTCTTGGCAAAATGCAGCTCACTGACTATTAGGGAACGTAGAAAAAGATTGTAGCGATTTTTTTTTTTTTTTGAGTCGGAGTCTCACTCTGTCGCCCAGACTGGATTGCAGTGGCTGCTCCTGGCCACTGCAGCCTCTACCTGCTGGGCTCGGGTGATCCTTCCGCCTCAACCTTCCGAGTAACTAGAATTACAGGACCGTGCTACCACGCACGGCTGATTTTTTGATTTATTGTAGAGATGAGGTCTCGCCAAGTTGCCCAGGCAGGTCTCGAACCCGTGGGCTCAGACAATCCATTCACCTCAGCCTCCCAAAGCACGGGATTACAGGCTGAGCCACCGAGCCCAGCTTGTAGCAGTTTTTATATGGCAATAATTGCCCTTGGGGTCACACCTCTCTCCTTTTTTTTAACTTCCTTTTGTGATCTCTGACCTTTGGTCTCCTTAGGATTTGTGGGGTTGAAAGCTGAGCTAGCCCAAGTTACCATAGGGGGAAACTAAGCTGGCGCTCAGGTTCTAAGATGTTAGTCTGGAATTCATGGGACTTCTACAGAGGAGAGTGGCCATAAACTGAAAATTTACATTGTGAGGCATGGCAGGTGTCCCGAGATTACAGATTTGAGATGCCAATATCAGAAGAGGAGGGAAGGGGGTAAGGCAAGCCAAATGCCAAGGAAGAAAAAACAAGGATGAGGTTGGAAAGGGATGAGACGGTGAGGAAGTTTCAGTCAAAAATAACTCTCCACTGTGCTTATGATTTTAAGAAGTGTTCATTTATATCTCTTCTTCTAGCCAATTATAACTAATGGAGTCAGACCTTGCCCTGATGTTTGGTGACTTCTTTCTTCCCAAACCCCTGGTGATTCCCTGATCCCTGCCACTCAGACTCTTTCATCAGAGAAGTACACACTTTGATTCTATAACCTCATCACTTAAAGTAACAGGGACTATTTTAGCTGCTTGCCCTAGTAGGAGCTGGGCGTGGCTTTTCTACTGGGAACATGGCTTCTAGCAAAAGCAGCCTTTTGGGGAATACTTTGACCTAGAATGTTTCTATCGTGCTATATTTGGAGTGAATACAAGCAGATGGGTCAGAGATAAGTTGGGTAAAACACGAGGAGGGTCTTTATTTGATGTGAGTTATTTTTCTTCTTATTATACCTGATCCACATGCTTGTGGGTATGGTTGAGCTCTGAGTTACACAAGCTGAGTGGATCTCTAAATTGTTTTTCTCTCTTATTCTCTGTGAGCTCTACATTTTCTAAAGGATATCTCAGAGGTAACATGTAGCAAAGTCTCTAAGTCCCCCCACTCTCAGCTCAATCAGAGGACACCACTTATATGTGTTTTTATATAATAGCCTCCCCCATACAATTTCCTTGAGTAAATAGGCTTAAAAATCACTTCTTTAAATGGATTCTAGGCAGCACCATCCAACAGAAGTTTTTGTAATGATGGAAACGTTCTATGCTGCCTAATATGGTAGCCGCTAGTCACATGAGGCTATTAAGCACTTGCAATATAGCTAATATAAATGGAGAACTAAAATTTTAATTGTATTTAACTTTCATCTATATTTAAATAGTCACATATGACTAGTTGCTAATGTGTTGGACAGATCATTTCTAAGGAATGTTAACTGAGTTGATTTTGCTTTGACTCTGTGAGCAGAGTCAATGGAATGTCCCAAAGCAAGAAAGTGTGGAACAGTATAGTGTTCAAGAAGGAAATACAAATATCTCAGTAGGACTGAACCAAAGGATGTTTGTGGCTCACAAGCTGGTTGTGGACAAAACAGTAAAGATGAAAGTCAGAAGATAGGAGGTAAAGGGATGAATTTTTAGGGCAGGAACAGATGTAACTCAGTCACTTTTTCAAGTAAAAATATAGCAGATTGTATCTTTCAAAGATGGTTATAACTATGTTTTCCATCCTGCATTTTCTTCTTAAAGTGTAATGGTGTGGTGGCATCATCTTATTCCAGAGGTAGAATCTGTGCTTCCCACCCTTAAAATGAGACAGGATTCTGACTATGGTGGCATGACATCAAGCGGCTTCTGGGGCTAGATCACAAAATGCCATATTGCTTCCACATGGTTCCCCTGAGATGTCTGCTCTTGAAATCCAGCTTTCATGCAGAGAGGAAGCCCACATATAGACAACATACAGAAGTCCCGTGGAGAAGTTCCAGCTAACAGTTGTGCTGAGGTCTCAGCAAAAAGACAGCCTCAACTGAGAGATGTGTGAGGTATGAGATATTGTCAGGTGATTCCAGACCTTTAACAATGAAACCACCCCTCGACCCTTCCCCTAACCACTTAGAGCTTTTCAGTTAAAGCCTCAGACACTATAAGACAGGTAAAAGCCCTCTCTACTTTGTGCAGGAGTGTAACAAAATGTTTACTTTTTTTTTTTTTTTTTTTTGAGGCTATTGCATTGTGAGATTATTTGTTACACAGCCATAGTAACTAGAACATCAATGTATTTATAATAACCAAGGCATGGTAATTTTAAGACATGTCTTCTTTCTGGCAGAACGTAGACTAACTCATGCTGAAAGTTCTTTCATGACTCCATGAGTCCTAAGCAAGGAAGAATGAGGAGGTAACAGAGGCAAGAGTGGGCACGAGAAAAGGGGAAAAGCCTGGGGTTGGAGAAGAAGTGAAGTTCCTGGTCACTTTGTAATGAAAAGGTTTCCTTCCTCCTCTCAGTGGGGTAGGAGGGAAGTGAGGCAGCCAGAAGGCACAGGGGGAAGAAATGAACACTTTTGGGAAGGAGGTATAACATAATGATCGAGAACCCTAGCTCTACACTATACAGAGTTTGGTTAGGATCTTGACTGGCAGACACTGAGTCATCTAAAACCTCTCAGCCTCAGTTTTCTCATCTTTAAAAATGGTATAATAAAATATATACAACATGATATAGTGTGGTGATACATATATGTGAAAAGGCCTTATAAACTATGACGTGCCATACATGAATAGTTTTCAACATGCCTAAAATAACGAAATCTATAAGTGATGTATCTCTTACAAGTATTGTAAATAAATATCTTAACTGTTATTGAGATGCAGAATAGAAATTTTCTTAGGTTATAAGTGGTCATGAAACATTAACAACTTCCAGAGCTTAGAATGAAATACATAGCTAAGGATTGGAATTTGACTCATCTTTCCAATACCATTTAAAAAAAAAATCCTATTAGCAATCACTTATCAAGAATTTTTCTTTTAAAATTTGTGGTGATTTAAAGTGAACTGAACAGTCACTTAACTTGTCTGATCAGGTTGTTCATACAAGTGATAAAGTAGAAACAAAAACAATTTGTTTGCATGAATGGAGTGGGCTTGTTCTTGAAGTGTGATTCCCCAATTCCTGAGCCAGTTAAATTGGGAGAATAGAAATGTGAGATTTGTGTTTATTAACTTTGTTCTTACAAACAAATCTGCGTATGTATAATATATATTTCTGAACTGAGGGAAAGGGGACTTCAATCTTTCATTTTTGATTCTTTTATATTATTTTATCGCTGCCTTTAAAACTAGTTTGGTTTTGTATAGTGTATACAAAGGCAGAAAAGGGTGGCCCGCTTTCCTTCCTTGCTTCCTCCCACCCGGCCTCTAAATAAGTGTGAGCTAGTCACTACCATACATGTGGGCGGCAACTCTGTTCTTGGTTCAGGGAGAGAAAGAAGCATAGGCAAAAAAGAGAGGCTTTTTAGCAAGTTGTGGGACTCAAAATCTTGCATTTGTGATAGTCCAGAAAAGAATGTAACAAAGTCAATTATTGTTAAAATGTAATAGATACAATCTTATTTGGTTATTGTTATATGGTGCTGGGCACAGAGAAGGGATTCACTGTAAACTTTGTAGCCATTTTGTGAAATGCTTAATTTCGGACAGAAAACTCCAGTGATATCGGTGGTAATAAAATGCATATCATTGAGGGTAAAGAAAAATCACCTGATAATAAATATTTGCAGAATCTTTTAAAAACAATGTTTTTTTTTTCCCAAAGTGACTGAGTCTTGTGATATAGATAATTTTATGAAGTGTCAATGGGAGAAAAAGAGGAAATCTAATTCAGTTTGAAATATTCCCTTTGAACCTGCTTACTCAAGTTTTGTTTGATTAAATACAGGTATTGTCTATAGGGTTCTCTTTATCGGCCATTAAGCTGATTTTGTAATTGTATTTTTTATTATTAAAGCACATGAGTTCATTGGGAACTATCTGTAGCCACATAAAAAGAAAAAGTAAAAATCAATAGGCTGCTACATTCCCACACACATCTATATTTATAGATATTGAAAGTGGACTGAGTCATTCAGCAATGCAGGAAGTGTTGAGGGTCTAGGACTCAGAAACAATAATATCCCTGTTTTGGGACATGACTTCCTTTGCCTTCTGTCTTGGCATGATAAAATAGAAATTTCATCATTTGACCTAGAATCTTTATGCAAATATTCCTTAAGAAGCATAAAAAATATTGAGTGTGGAGTCAACCACTAGGTGTGAGTGTCTGCACATGTGTTCAGGAAGGTGTACTAGTTAGCTATGAAAGTATATGAACACATAAAGTATTTTAAGAACCATATTTACTGAACATCCATTATATTCCTGAATTTACTACATTCATTATCTCTTGTTTTTCTTAAAACTTCTTTTAAAGTGAAATAAATCCTAAAAATGGAATTATTTTTTGGAGGGTGGGCCCTTTGTAATACAGGCTTCCCTCACCAGGTGAGTGCTTTAGAAACCCATCGGCACCAGTGTACCAGCTTGTGTTGTTGTGAGAGGCTGCAATCGGCTTCAGTGCATTTTATTTTTTTAGCGATTCTTTCAACACACTTGCCCATTGCCTGATGGGTGATTTACAAGTGCACCTGCCCACACCATGCTGAGGGGTCAGCAGTTTTTGACCAATAACAGCAAGACCCCCATACCCCACCCTCCCTACTCATCCAATTTCACCCTAAGCAACTTTTTTTTTGGTTCTCCACATGAAAAAAGTCCTCAGAGTGAAACATTTTACCAATGTGGAAGAGGTGAAACAAGAAACGGCAGAAGCACTAAAAAGTATCAGAATTGACGAGTTCAAAAACGGTTTTAAGCAGTGGAAAAGCATCTTGATAGTGCATCAAAAGAAAGTACTTTGAAGGTGACTGAAGTTTAAACATGTATGAATAAATACACATTTTTTGTAAATAAATTCCAGGTTTTTCGGGTTCTCCCTATACATATATACTATATATAGATTCTATATACATAAAACCTTATATATAATCTTATATATACGAATCTTCACTACTTTTTACATTTAAATGCAGCCAATAAAACATCCATAGAATCTTTTCTAATTTCCTCCTAGTAATACAATTCTAAGATTCTATTTTGCCTTTATGTAATTTTAGCTCAAAAAGCCCAAAGGCTGCAATTACTGAGGAGAGATAATAAGGTATCTAATGTATGCTGCCTAAAGAAAATTGGACATATTAATTTTTACGGAGCATCTCCAGTGAATTTCTCAAGAAATTTCATTTTCTAGCACCTTTCAGCTCAAAGCAATTTGCAGTTTGGGAATTTGCAGAGGGTATAATCAATTATGTGGTGGTTATACAATCATTTTTTAACAACAAAAAAAATAATCACTGCCTCACCTGCAGGGGGATGCAGTTGGATGCAAGGAACCCAAGACATGTGGCCTCTCTGGAAAAGTCACTGTCCATTACTGGGATTGAAATGATGACCTTGGCTTCATTGACTAATACTTCTGGCTACTTAGTGCTGTTCCCCTCTACCTTTGCTCCTTATCCCATGCACTGAAGGTATTTATGCATGTATCTTATCTCTTCTACATCATGTGCTTCTTGGTAGCAGAGAGTGTCTTTCGCACTTATTTATATTCCTGCAAGAGCCTAGAATCTGGTCTTTCAATAAATGTAAGGCAATTCATGTTAAAAAGTGGAAGACTTCGTAAACTCAGCTATCCTGCTCTTCTACTAAATGCTCAAAGCTTTGCTAGTCTCTAGGGATGCATTGATGAATCTGATATATGGTTTCTACTCTCAAGGCTGTCACAGGTAAAAAGGGGCACAGATAAACAAACAAAATTTTATGACACAATGGGACAAGTCATATAACTGGTGAAAGTGCAATGTGTTAATAGCACAGAGAGGGAAGAATTGATATCTCTTGCAGGGAGAAGGGACTGTCATGTAAGGATTTGCAGCAGAAACAAAGTAAGAGTAGCATAACTTCATATCGTAAAGAATGAGGAGGTGGTAGCCAGGAAGGAGAACAGAACATAGCCTCTGAGTAGTTTGGGTAGATATAGGGAATTGGTAGGAGATGATCCAGGTGGATCTAACCAAATCACAGGAGACCTTGAAAGCAGAGTGCTTTTTCAGGTTGAGGTCAGAAAGATGGGTCGCGGAGCTTCATGCTGAGGACAATGGCATGGGAGTGAGAGAGCCATATCTACACATCAGCTCTCAGATGGCCAGAACTGGCTAGCTGTCTGGGAATGATCCGTGGAAGCCAGAAGGAGCATGAGAGCCAAGGGGAAAGATGGACACTAAATGCAGAGTGGAGGCTGCAAGGATAAAAAGGGTGTTTGCCATCAAAAGAGATGTGGCATAAGGAATCTAGACATATAGGTGAGAAACAACAGCAAATGATTACATTTTCAATAAAAATGTATAATTGGGCATGCTGTTTGGTGACACAAAATAAAGATGCAAAGCAGCGGCTGTCTTTGTTGAATTTAGCTCAGCTTAATGGAAACCGCTCGGTGATTGAAATAAGCCAATTCTGCCTCTCTGTCACAAAAACAAACAAAGGAAAGGAGACACCCATGTTTCACCTGATCTTCTCAGTGCCAACAGAAGTGAATGCATTAACTGAAGGCATTCAGGGACCAGCAACAAGGTGCACTGGTTAGAAATCAGCTAAGAGCTCCAGTGAAAGGATTTTCTTATATCACCACCATTAACTTGCTCTTGAGGTCAGAGTGAATGTCAGTTTGAATAGAAACCCATTGTAACTGAACATGATCTCTTTTTTCTCTCTCTTTCTTTTTTTCAATAGCTTTAGCAGATATACATAGTTTTGGTCTGGGCTTTAATGTACCCACCCCCTACCTGTGCATGTTGTATCCAATAGGTGATCTTTCATCCCTCCATCCATCTCTTCACCCTTCTCCCTTCTTAACCTCCAGTGTCCATCATACCATTCTCTTTGTCTTCAAAGATCCTTAGTTTAGCTCCCACTTATAAGTGAGGAAAACTCTGTTCCTGAGTTGTTCACTTAAGATGATGCACATTTCACAATCACAAAGATGTGGAATCAACCTAAATGCCCATCAGCGAATCAGTGGATAATGAAAATGTGGCACATATACACTATGGGACACTATTCAGCCATCAGAAAGAATGAAATAATGTCTTTTGCAACAACTTGGATGGAATTGAACATGATCTCTTTATGCGCTTCTCCATAGCCAAGATGAGGACCAAGAGAGGTTATATGAAGATTACAATGAAAGGATAAGCACACACACACACACACACATTAAGGAATATCAGATCACATCCTACCAGACCTCTGCATGAAAGTAACTCTAGAGACCTCAAAGGAGGTGGAGAGGAGGGGGTGGAGTTTCCTTTCACTGGGCTGTTTCATAGTACATGATATATATTAGTAAATATGTCACAGCCCAAAGAATGGGAGTTCACTTGCCCAGAAAACTCCATTTTACTAGAATACTTCATAATGTATTAGTTGGATCTCTAAATGTCTCTTAAACAAGAAAAAGCAGATATGTTTACGCAAATAAAACTATCACTCCCATTTGGAGAGAAGAGAAGCCAGACCTATTTCAAATGATTGAATGAATAAATGAGTTAATGATTTCCCAGGTCTTAACAATCACTGGAACTTAACCTTTCATGAAAATCAGATATTCTTTCCAAAAAAAGCACTAAGTTTTTTTATTCATTCACTTTTTAAAAAGTCATGATTTTTAATTCCCTAGTTAATGGAACAAGTCCTCTTGGAAAATGTCTCATGGCTCTCTTTCTCTACATTTCAGGACTCCTTGGATAATTGTTTAAAAATTACAAAAAATAGGACATGGGGTAAAGGTTTCAATTATTATCCAGTCAAAAAACAGACACTACTTTAGTTATTTTGAAAAGAGAGAAATTAACATAGAGACTTCATTACAGAAGTAGCAGAAGAACTGAAGGTACAAGCAGGAGAAGGTTATGTAAAGAATTCTTAAAACTCTACTATAGGAAACTAACAAAAAACTTGATTGAAAAATGAATGAAAGGTCTGAACAGACACCTCATCAAAGAGGATATGCAGCTGGAAAATAAGCATATAAAAGATGCTCCACCTCATAAGGCATTGGGGAACTATAAGTTAAAACAATAAGAAACCACTACATACTATTAGAATGGTGAAAATTCAAAACACTGATGACAGTAAGTGTTGACCAGGCCATGGAGCAACAGGAATTCCTGTTCATGGTTAGTAGGACTACAAAATGGTACTACCACTTTGGAAGTTTTCAATGATCGAGCAATCACATTTCTTGATATTTACCCAAAGGAGTTGAAAACATATCTGCACGAAAACCTGCACATAGATGTTTAATAGCAACTTTATTCATAATTGCTAAAATTTGGAAGCAAGTAAGATGTCCTTCAGTAGGTGAATAGATAAACTGTGATGCATCCAGGCAGTGGAATATTATTTAACACTAAAAAGTAATGAACTATATAGCCATGAAAAGATGAGAGGAAACTTAAATGTATATACTAAATGAAAAAAGTCAATCTGAAAAGGCTACATAGGTATGATTCTAACTGTTGGACATCCCGGAAAAGGCAAAATTACAAAGATAGTAAAAGGATCAGTGGTTGCCAGAAATTAGAGGAAAGAGAGGGATGGATAGGTGGCACACAGGGCATTTTTAGGGGTGTGAAATAAATCTGTGGATGCTACAGTGGTGGATACATGTCAGAGTACATTTGTGAAAATCCATACAGTATGCAACACCAAGAGTTCACTTTAATGCAAACTATAAACTTTGGGTGACACAATGCAGGCCCATCAGTTGTAACAAATGGGCCATCCGGTGTGAAATGTTGATGGTGTGGGAAGCTGTGCAGCTATGGGGCCAGTGAGTATACGGGAACTCTGTACCTTGCCTCTCTCAGTTTGACTGTGAATCTAAAACGGCTCTAAAAAATAAAGTCTATGTTTTAAAGGGGAGGAGTAGATTACCGCAAATTTGTAACCCTAGGCAGTTGTTTCCATCCCTGGGGTTGTAAGAAAAAGGGGAAATGTTGAGAACCACAATGCCCAGGGCCCACAGTCACTGTGCCGCTGAGGCTGCTGCAATTCCTGATGCAGTGGAGACTGCAACCAGTCCTGCCAGAACACCCTGCAGGTGACCACATTGTTAGGGAGGCCACAGAAACCCCCAAGCCCACCAGCTCCACGCTGTTTTCAGGGCTGCACTGCAGGGGTGGGTGCCTAGGGACCCCTTCCAGGGGCTGCTATGCTTCCAGCCCCTGTGGAAGCCTTCCCTGCCAGAGATGCTGCTGACAACCAGACAGAAGGAATCTACATGCTGTGTGACATTTCCCAGCCTTTCAATCAGCCAGCAGTGCCCTTACCCTTGGCAGAAGTTAACCAAAAGCTAACTGATACAGGAACCCGGGACTGTAACTTGTAGATGTCCAGCTCACTGTGAAGGAGAATTTGGAAGGGCTGGGATAGGCTGACAGTCCATAAACAAATGTCAGTGTGGTAATATTAAGAAAGAGTATGAGGGTTTCTCCTCTTTTATTTCTGCTGATCTTATCCCTTTCATACTCTGAGTGAAAACAATCAATAATAATAATAATAGTAATAAAAAATGAAGTAACCACCACTTTCTGAGGGCTCACTATGCCAGGTGCCTGTCAGCTATTTTGCATTCATTATCTCAAATTCTTATCACGACCCAGCAAGGTAGGGTTTTTAAAAAATCTTTTCTTTTAAGACTCCATTAAATAGGAAACGGTGACTGAGAGATATTAAGTCAGTTCTCCAAGGTCAAGAAGCTCTTAAGTAACAAACTGGGTAGGCCACCTCGTTTTTCTCTGAATCAGGTTCTGTGCTGTTTTCATAATTCCTGTAGCTCCCAGCTAATCAGACACTGAATCTCATCTTTTTTTCCCTAAAGTCATCATGAGAGTAACTTTCCTTAAAAAGAGGTAAGCAAACACTAACCAAATCAAAGCCACAGATAAACAGTCTTGGATCCAATTATTTGCCTATCCTTTCTCTTTTCCTCTGGAAATATGAACTGACCTCACTATTTTTTCTCCCATCCATTGTATAGGGGACAGCTGATTAAAAACTTGTTTCAAAGAATGAAGGCAAATCAGCCCAGATCTGGCTGATTAGCAGCAACCTTGTCTACCCTAGTCCATCCACATACCTGGGGGGTCTCTCCCCTTTCTACAAGGAAGTGGGACTAAGTCTCTCAATTAAATAGACTGATGTGACACCGAAGGTACATAAGATACTTTGGGTATGCTGGAAAATTCCATAGTTCCAGCAAAGAAGCCTCACTCAGCATGTGAGTTAAAGACTCTATGAGGGTGTGTGAAGAAATTTTGCCACTAAGTAGTAAAGGTCACTCTATAAAATCCTGCAGGGGCTGGCATTTTGGGTCCCGTGTATCTGTATGGTATGAGAAGAAAAAGGAACGAGTGGGATGTGTGAATGGTGCTTTATAATGGACCATTGTGACTGTTTTGGAAGGATGCTAAGAATGAAAGAAATGTATATAATGCATTTGCTAAGGCCCTTATTAAAATGGGTGGAATGTTTGTATTTTGTGTGGGTGAGAGAGGTATGGGTCTTTTTCTTTTACTTATCACACTGCCAGTGTTAGTGAGGGAGGCTGGCTCTCCTTGAAACTTCAAATTTCTATTTCCTTTCAAGCTCAATGTCTCTATCTGACAATGGCAATATGCAGTAAGTTTGTTCCATTCAATTTATGCAACATTATTCATCTCTTTCTCATTATAAACTACTGCATGGTTAAAACACTGGAAAGATAAGGCATCTTTCCTGTCCTCAGAAAGCTTATTATCTGGTAGTGGAAAAAAAGAGAAATGGCACAAAAAAGTATATTCAAAGTAAAATAAAGTGCTACATAAAGATAAGGCTAAAGGAGACAATCAACCACTGAAAACTCGTATGTATCAGGGACCTTATGTAAGTTGTTTTTTAAATCTCACAGCATCCATTAAGGTAAATAGTGTTATACCCATTTCACAGAAGAGAAAACATGGGGTTCAAAGAAGCAGAGTAACTTGTCCCAGGTCACATAACAAGGAGCCACTAGACCTGGGTTGGAGGGTGGGTCTTCTAACTCCCACATCTAGAGTTATACTGCTTCCAACAGAGTGCTCCAAGATGCAACAAAATGATAGAAATGTCACCTAGAAGGAGGAGGGGTCGAAAGTTAAAGCAAGGAAGACTGAAATTGAAGCCACTTGAGGCAAAAATTAACGGAGGCTGGGGAATAAGAAGGGAAATAGTCTAAGATGAAAAAGAAGCAATATGAAAAATAAACAGGTTTTAAAAGGCTCATGCAGGAAGCCTGCCTAAAAAGACCACATTATTCCATTAGGAGGAACAAGCCGTGGGAAAACCAGAGTCAGTAGAGCAGATCCCAAGGCCTGACTCAGAACAAAGAAGGGGCAGAAATGGGAGTAAGTGAGGTATGGAATCCATGCAAGGCTGTATGGAGAAATCCTACAAGCCAAAGTGTTGCAATAAACTACATCTGTTGATGTTTGCTCTCTTATTTCCTGTATGACTGTCATCTATATTTTTTGCCATTTTTGTTACACTGAATCCATAGCTTTGAAATTAAGAGTTTGAAAAATGAACAAATGCCCAACTTGCTTTTTCATAGACCATAATTTAAAAATCTATCTTCCTGGGCATCATTCTACCGATTGTGCTGAATACTGTAGTTGGAAGGAATTGTAGGGATGTCTCTCCTACCCCACATTTTATCTGTGATGAGATTCAGGCCAAAAGACTAGCCCCAAGCAATATAGGTCATTAATAGTAGAGCCCATTTGGGACCCAGACTTCCTAACAACAGATTTAATATACTTTTAAGCTCTTACCTAGTCTTCCATTATAAAAGTAAAGGCATATATAGTCTTGCATCCCTTAATGATGGTTCTTAATGGCATTGTTAGGTGATTTTATCATTGTGTGAACTTCACAGAGTGCACTTATACAAATTTAGATGTGTAGCCTGTTACATACCTAGGCTGTATGGTTTAGGTTACTGCTCCTAGGCTAAAAACCAATATAGCATGAACACTGTAGGTGATTGTAACACAATGGCAAGTATTTGTGTACCTAAACATAAAAAAATTATAGGAAAAACACAGTATTTTTTCACCATCATAGCTGACATCTGTCTTGTCTAAAATGTCATTATGCAGCACATGACCACAGCTTATTTCTATCCTAAAAGGGCACTGCTTTTCTTTGTTTATGATGTTCTGTTTTTTGGAGCACTCAGGTGCCTTTCCAGAGCAGATAGAGACAATCAAAGAATGAAGAGGATTTCTATGTTACAGATATGCCCTCTGACAGAGGAGGCTTTTGTTTCAGCTGCTGTGATCCGACAACAGACAGAGATTGTATGCCCATAGCTGGCTGCGTGTGACAGGGATTGTTCTGTCTCCGAGTGAGAGCAAGGCTTCTGTGAGCTGCCAGTTGGCAGTCCTGACAGCTGCCTATAGCAAAAACATCAGGAATCACATGTAGGGAAATTACTGATTCATCTCCCATGAGCAAGGCCCAGCATAGACAACACCAGAAATATTACTGCAAATTGCCCATTGTAGTTCTTCACTTTATAACCAAATACAGGCTTCTAAAATTTTTCTGAAAATGAACACCTTATATAAGGTGTCTATTTGTGTTGGGGAGACAGACGGGGGCACAGCACCCTATAGCAGCTGATATATGGTGTCAAGAGGCACAGGATTGTAGTCAATGTGAAAGGCAACTTAATAATAAAAATCATGAGTTCAATGCTTATTAAACATGCCAGATTATCATACATACAGATGGAGTGTTTGCCTTTGAAACAATTTTCTAGGGAAGCCACTGCTAAAATAGTTCCAGCATTTTTCTTCTGCATATACACAATGTCAGAGCCCTGCTGTGACCACCATTGCAAATAATCATTTCCTACATTTATATGGCCTCTGACTGCAGTCCCAGTGGTGTCCTCTGGTCTGGCAAACTACTATCTCTCCAGTCTTGCCCCCTGATGACTCTGTTTTTTTTTTTTTCAAAAGCCATATCCACTTCAAGGGATTTAGGATTATTGTTAATTTACTTATTAGAAAGTTACAAGGTGGTTCCAGTGTTCTAGAAGTGTTTTTCAAACAAAATCTCTAGCATTTATTTACTATTTATTTAGTTAATCAATCACACATTCACAAATATTTTTCTCACACTTCTATGGCTTGAATGTCCCCACGAAAAGTCATGCTGAAGTCCATTGCCATTGTAACAGTATTAAAAAGTGGGAGTCTTAATGGGGTGATTAAGCCATGAGGGCTCTTTTTCCATGAGTGGATTAATTTTATCATGGGAATGAGTTAGTTATTTCAGGGGTGGGCTCCTGAAAAAAAAAAAATTTATTTCTCTTTCACTCCCTCTGCCTTCCATGCTCCATTCTATCTTTTGTCCTCCCACCATGGGATGACACTCTCCAGATGCTGATGCCATGCTCTTGGACTTTCCAGACTCTAGAACCATAAGAAATATTTTGTTTCTTTATAAATCACCTAGTCTGTGGTTCTGTTAGAGCAGGAGAAAGCAGAATAAGACAGTTTCCACTTAGCAGGTGTTATACCAGGTGGCATTGGAATACTGAAGACACAGAAATAACCTAAACCAGACACGGTCTCTACCCTGATTACATTGTAGTAAGGAGTACAAAAATTACTCAAAGAACAATGTAAGTTCAAACTGTGGTAAGTGATATGAAAAGGAGGCAGGTTCTTTGGTGGATCAACACCTATATGGAAGAAAAGAAGGCCACTCTGGGGAAGAGGCAATAAATCCAAGAAGACTGAATAGGGCTTGACCAAAGGAGGAGTCTGGGAGGAAATGGCAGTAGAAGGCACAGTGCGAGTGAAAGTCAGAGATGGAGAGGTTTGTGGAATACTCATTGCACTGAACAAGGCTGCTGTAAATTGAGTGAGTAGTGATCAAGAGGAAGAGTTTTCTGAAGGATGCAACAGAGTTAGGCCATTCCTGACCGCACAGGCATGGTGTCATGTTAACGCTCTTGGATTTTATCTTAAGTGCCAAGTTTTTAATCAGAGGAAAGGTGTAATCACATTAGTTTTTTATGAAGGATTTGCCATAATTGTGGTGTGGGTTGGGTGGAGGCTGTGATTTAGAATGACAAGTTGGGTACAAAGCAACACTCAAGAGACTGTTGTGGCAGTCTAGATAGGAAACAAGAGTGGTTTTGGCGAAGGAACATACATGGAGTTGAAGAAAAGTGGATACATTTGAGATATATGTTGGAGTTAGAAATGTCAGAATTTGGTAGTGAGTGTGAGTGGGCAACAACAGAGAGGGTATTTCAAGAATGTCAGTATCTTCATCACATTCTCTGCATCATAGTCCTGCGAGGTGGGTAATATTGTTAAATACGTTTTTTTTTCTGAGTTGAAGTCTCATTCTGTCGCCCAGGCTGGAGTGCAGTAGCACGCTCACGGCCACCACAGCGCCAACCTGCCAGACTCTGGCAATCCTTACGCTTCAGCCTTCCAAGTAGCCAGAACTACAGGCACACACTACCATGTCGGTTTAATTTTTATTTACTGTAGAGACATCTTGCCAAGTTGCCCGGGCTGGTCTCGAACCCGCGGGCTCAGGCAATCCACTCGCCTCAGCCTCCCAAAGAGCTGGGATTACAGGCTGAGTCATGAGCCCAGCCATTAAACATATTTTTATAGATAGATGAAGTTGAGCACAGTTGAATATGCTGGTCTGGAGCCTTCTGTGACCTGAATTCAATTATCTTTAGTCAATTTTTTTTTTTTACAACTTCTACTGAATATGCAAAACCATATTTAGATTTGGTAAAGTGCATATTTCTTCAGTATGGCCTTTGGGCATGCTATTCTTCTCCATGCTTCTGTAGACTGTCAAAAAGTGCTCTGCTTTCAGGCCCAGAAAAATATCATCTCCTGTGTGAAGTCTTTGCTGAGTGCCCCTAAGCAAGGGCAGTTAATGCCCTTTCCATTTTGATTAAACTATTTGTCCCTTTTTAGTGCATGTATCTGTGTGTAATATAAGAGTCAGCATTGCCTGAGCCCGAGGGTTCGAGACCCACCTGGGCAACTTGGCAAGACCTCATCTCTACAATAAATCAAAAAATTAGCCGGGCGTGGTAGTGCATGCCTATAGTTCCAGCTACTTGGAAGGCTGAGGCGGGAGGATCGCCAGAGTCCAGCAGGTCGAGGCTGCGGTGGCCAGGAGCAGCCACTGCACTCCAGTCTAGGTGACAGAGTGAGACTCCAACACACACACAAAAAAAAAAAAAAAAAAGAGCAGCATGGACTGTGGTCTCAAACCTGAATTCAGTTATGGCTTTAACTCATATAGATTTGATGACTTAGGGCAAGTTATTTAGCTCTTTTTAATGCTAGTCACCTCATGAATATTGTGGGAATAGTGGTGGTACATATCTCATGGGATTATTTTGAGAATAAAATAATATAGGTCCATGGTTTAGCATGGTAACTGGCACATGGTAAGCTATTAGCCATCATCATCATCATCCCATAGTTATAATTGTCTGTAATTTTTGTAAATAATCTTTGCTCATCTTTTCTTATACATGGAGAGATTGAAAATTGTTCATGGAAAAGGTCAGAGCATCTATTCTGGTATTTCTGACACCTAACACATGTCTAAAACAGTATAGATAACACAATATATTTTTGAATGAATGAAAAAAAATTAATAAACTAGTACTGATAAGGTGAATATTTGTATAAAGTAATTGGGGCCAAATGATATATACTGAAGAAAGAAAGGAGGAAACCAGTTATTCTCCTTTAATCCAGATTTTTTAAAAATTACATAACCTAAAATTTATTACCAGGAAAGTAGACATATGCCTCTTGTTCTCAAAAGTCACTGCCTGTGGGAAACAAACAGGAAATCCCATTACATTTCTACTTTTGAAATGGAATTCCTTGTTTTCCTTCATGCACTGAAAAGCAGTTGAGTTCAGTGAGAGGCTATAGTGGGGGGGGGGGCAGAAGGGGAGGTGGAGAGATTGGTTTAATAACGAAGACAAAATGTCTGTAACACCTTCCTTCAGGAAGGAAAATAAGGTTAGGAAGGGAGACTACTGTGCCACAAATATTACACTGAATGGCAAGGTCACAGGAAATGATTTTACTTGTCTTTCAGGGTCATCTTTAAAGGTGTATTATAATAATTATTTAAGATCAATGTTTAGTGGGACATTCTTGTATAATGTCTGAACTAAAACACAGGCATTTTGGAATGTTCAGCATAAGAGAAGATAATAGGTTTTGTTACTTATAACCATTTTTTCTAAATAGGAGAAGCCCTAGCATAGATTGGGGCGGGGCGGGGGGGGGGTTATTTTGCCAGGTAGTGTGGTGGCTAGATAGGCACATTTCAAGATAAATGTAGAACAGAGTAGAATTGTATGACCTACAGGAGAAAAGGATTAGGATGGTCACATGAAGACTAAAGATAGAACACAGAGGAGGGGAGGCAAGGAGAAGGCAAAGGAAGAGAGAGAATTGCCCCTCAGCACCCACCACGGATAATTTGTGGCACCACAGAGATGTCTAAGGAAGATTTCAATTTGCTGTTGGCTGGGCCAACATAAACCCTCTGTCGGTTCTATGTAATCGCTAGTAAATTATATATTGCTCATGAGTGCTTTTGTGTGAATGGATTATTTTAGGGGAAAGCAACTAACTGAAGGAAACCGGAAAGATAGTTATTTTTTTCTCCTTTAAGAAAGTAGTAACACACATTTTTAAATGAGAGGAAACAAGAGATTACAGGGTTTAGTGTTTCCCAAGCAAAAAAAATCATTGTGTGGTTCTTTATACAGAGGAAAAGATAAGAAAGAAAAAAGAGGAGATAAAACAAGAGAGAGAAACTATAAATACATATATTAATCATCAGATTAATTCTCCTAATCCTGTTTCTTTATCAAGGTATCTACTAATAGATTACACAGGAGGAAAAAATCCACATGCAAAAATCAGTGAGAAATTATGAAAGAATTTACCATTGCTCTGGCCTGGAACCCAGGATCCTCTCCTTTGGTTTTGGACTAACTGTAAATAACCTGGTTGCTTAAGGAAAAAAGCATCCTAATGAAGATAGTTGTTAAAAACAGATATATGATACTATGATGTAACAATTAAAGCTTTAGTAAGAATACCAAGAATCCCTGAATGCAGGGGTAGTGGTCAGCTGTTTCTTACCTATTGGTGTCCATTCTTACTAATGGGCTCATTTCTATCCCCTTGCTGAAAAAATTGTTAAATATTTTAAATATAATCCCACCTGTGTATCTGTTTTTTTAAGTTATGACAAGGTGTAGCTTCTTAAGTTACCTGGCATTTGGTCTTTCCAACTTTTTAAAAATATTCTAATCTCTTTTAGCCCCAAGGGTTTTGATACTGAAATGAAAGCTAACAGTCTGAAGAATAGGCTTGTCTAATTTCACCATTAATAGTGCCTACCTTTTTGCTTCCATCTCCTTAATACAGATAACACATAACCACACACATGTGTGCGCGCGCGCGCACACCCACACACACACACACACCCCCACACACACACACACATGAACCAGATAATAAAATATGCAAGCAGAGACAACCCTCACAACCTGGAGTAGTTAGGACATTTTTCTTGTAAGTGACAGAAAACCAATTCAAACTGCCAAACCAAAACCAAAAAAAATGGACTTCTGAACCCCCAAGGTAGGCATGACTGCATCCAGATCAGTTCTCTCAAGACAATAACACTTCTTTAGGGGTTATTTAGGAACATATAGGGGAGTTTCACTTATCACAACTGGGGTGGGGTAGACATAGGGGTCTATTGGGAGTTAAGGATGTGAATGTCAAGCAATGGGCAGAACATTCCACCCAAGGGGAAATTTTCTTACCCAGAATGCCTGTAGTTCTCCCTCTGAGAAACTCTGAACAAGGCAATACAAGTACTTTACCACAAATCTCTACCTCTTGGCTCTGTTTTGTATATGTGATGACTCTATTGCCAAGTGGGATCACTGCAGCTTTGATAAAATAGACACAGCTTCAGGCTAACAACGGAGGAATGCCCACAGACCAACAATCTCTCCCATTAGCTTTAGTAGGAGTCCTGATTTCTTTAAGTAGGATTGGCCCTACGTGAGTTATTTATAAACCCAGGAGGATAGCATGATGCAGTAACCTTTCTGACCGGTCTTAAAAAATGCATTCTCCTCCAGAACTAGGAGTCAGGGTCAGCATTACCCAACACACAGACACTGATGGGGATGGAGACAGCTCCTGAAGAACCATTGAAGGAATGTTTCCAGAGAGGGGAACAGACAAAAACAGTATGTATCCATTTTCCTTATGGTCTAATTTTCTGACCATCTTTTTAATCATTCTACATTCCAGGATTCCCTAGTACACCAGACGCATATGCCTCTGAGTTTTTGCACTACACTGTCCTCTTGTCCTCAGATGCCTTTCATCATTTCTTTCTGTTTGGCAGACTTCTCCTTATGCCTCAGGACCGAAATATCACCTCTTCTGTGAAGCTTCCTTTTTAACTGTTCTAACTGAACTTGTACCTCCCTTCTCTGTGCACACATAACATTTTGTACACAAAAAGAAGGAACTGATTTAATTAGCAAGGATAAGAAGCTGAACAATCCACATCCGTCTGGAAAATAGAAAGCAGATGATGCTGGATTAGATAAGATCAAACAACCTCAAATCAACAAATGTTTATTGAGTGTATTCAATGCACAAGGGTTCCCAAACAGAACCTTGCTGATTAGTGTGTGAGTGCCTGTGTCTGTGTGTGTGTGTGTGTGTGTGTGTGTGTGTGTGTACATGCTTAAAATCACAGGCTTTTAAGACCTTGGTTTCTTAAAGCTTATCTGGTTGAACCACTTCCTTATTCAGATCAGGAAACTGAGGCTGAAGTGGGTTTCTTTCTAGCTCTAACAGTATATGATCTGAGCCACCAGAAGGAAGGAAAGGTTGGCCCAATTCTAGGCTGAAAAACCACAGCTATGTAGCTTAAACTTCCTATTTTCAATACCATGCCAGGGTAAAGTTCTTGTCTACAGTGCTCACGACCACTCTAAAGAAAGAATTGGAATAGATACTAATCTCTCTCCTTTTTGTTTGTCTCTCTCAACAGCACTCTTTCTTTTCTTCTTTTTCTTTCACTCTCTGTTCCCTCTTTTTGGAAAAAAAATCAAAAACAAAGAGGTGGAAGTGGCAGAGCCTCGGCACTGGATCCATGATTCATACATTTTTTTTTTCTGTCTTGCTGATGTGTTTATAGAAGTATACTATTTATGACTCATTATTTATGTCTTAACTACATAGTAAAGAGAAAGAAAGCATTTTTCTGGGAATTCAAAACGTGCAAGCAGAGTATGCATCAAATGTATGGGAATTATGGGGACATATGTTTTAAGGCAAAGGGATAAAGGTGACTTATTCTTTGTGGCAAAAGTCTCTTCTATTTTTATGACAATATCTGCATAGACATTCTTTTTTGAAAGAGTTGAACTGGCTAGAAATAGAACTGCATGAACCCTGTGATATTCAGAGTGGAAAGTGGAGATTTAATTGAATTCCTGCCAGGGATATTCAGGCACAAACATGTAGAAACATTTCCAAAAATTATTGTTTATGAGAAAATTCACAGGCCCCATCTTTCTCACTGCCACTGCCACTGTTCCAAGCTGCCTTCCATCTCGTCTCTGCATTCAGGCTCACTCCAGGCTTTACCCCACTAATCACTCTTCTACCTGCTTCCTGGTACTGTCAGATCTTTCCTTTGAACATATCATTCCTCTGTTCAGAAATAGCCTTATAAGATAGTATCCTGCCTTCCCAGCCTGGTGTTCGGGCTTTTCATCATTGACCCAGAGCAGCCATATAGTGTTTAAGCATGTTCGATAAATAAATAGCAGGGGTCTGACACTGTTCCAGGTACCAGATTACTAATCTGAACATGAACTGGCATATATTCCAGTGAAAGTGCTTAACAATAGGTAAATCTTATGAAAAAAATAAAATTAGGTAATGTGAAAAGAAGTGCCAGGGAGCAGGCGAGGGTGGTGTAACAAGCTTGACATATCTAGGGAAAGTCACTCTCAGGAGGTAAAACTGAGACCTGACTAATAAGAAGCAACTTTGAGGAACATCTGAGAATGTTCTCTCCAAGCAGAAGGAGAAACAAAGGTAAATTCCATGATTTGTGAAAGAATTTAATATGTTTAAAGAATAAAAAATAAAAGAAGTGATATGGTAGAGTACAGTTAGTAAGAAAAGGTGGTAAGCAGAAGTTCAATCATGAGGTATCTTAAAGACACAGAGAGAAGAAGGCTTAGGATTATTGGAGAACCAAGGAAGTCATGATTAAAGTTTTCAATTTGAGAGTAACACGATTTACATTTTTTAAGAGTGTACCTCTGGCTTTTCTGCAGGCAGTAGACTGTACAGGTTGCAGCCTTTAACACAACTCCCAATAATCTCCACCTGATGTAGTCCTCTCTTCTTGTGGGTAGGCTAGACCTAGTGACTTGCTTCTAATGAGTCAAATACAGGAATGGGATGCCACATCTGATATGAGGTTGCATAAGACTTTTTGATCTTCTCTCTGCCTCTGTCTGTCTTCCCCTCCCTTTGCTCATCTCAGGAGGGAAGTCAGAGACCTTATTGTGAGCTACCTTATGGAAAGGCTTACCAAAGACAAAATGTCACTGCCTAATAGCCAGCTAAAAATCACTTCCCACAGCCATGTGAGTGTGCTTGAAAGTTGTATTAGTTGGCTCAGTAAGATCAAGGTGTTTTGAGGGCTGGCTTCTCTGGAGGCTTCTTTTCTTGGCTTACAGACAAGTGCCTTCTTGTCGTGTCCTCACATGGCCTTTCCTCTGTGCATGTGCACTTCTTATATCTCCCCTCATCTTAAAGGCACCAGTCATATTGAATTAGGGCCCCACTCTGTGACCTTACTTTGGCTTGATCATATCTATAAAAGCTCTATCTCTAAATATAGTTACATTTTAGCATATTCTGAGTTAGGTCTTCACCATATAAATTTTGAAAGTTTGGTCCATATCAGAAGCAGATCCTCCCTCAATTGAGCCTCCAAATAACTGCAGTCACAGTGACACTTTGAATTTTTACATTATGAGAGACCCTGAGTCATAGGTGCCCAGGCAAGCCATATCCAGATTACTGGCCGACAGACACTGTGAGACAATAAGCAGATTTTTTTTTTTTAATAAACTAAGTTTCTTCTAGGTTTCTTTTTTTTTCTTTTCTTTCTTTCTTTCTTTTTTTTTTTGAGTTGGAGTCTCACTCTGTCACCCAGACTGGAGTGCAGTGGCACGCTCCCGGCCACCTCAACCTCAACCTGCTGGGTTCCGGTGATCCTTCCGCCTCAGCCTTCCAAGTAGCCGGAACTACAGGCACGCGCTACCACGCCCGGCTAATTTTTGATTTATTGTAGAGAGGAGGTCTTGCCAAGTTGCCCGGGAGGGCCTTGAACCCGCAGGCTCAGGCAATCCACTTGCCTCGGCCTCCCAAAATGCTGGGATTACAGGCTGAGCCACTGAGCTCGGCCTCGCAGATGTTGTTTTAAGCAGCTAAGTTTGGGGGTAATTTTTTATACAATTGTAGATGGCTAATATGGATATAGGTACCAGGAGTGGAATGCATTCTAAAAATATCTAAATATGTGGAGTTGGGTTTACAAACAGGCAGCAGGTGGAGGTTAGAAGGATTTTGAGGAACATATTATAGTAATCCTAAATTGTTAGTGCAAATATAGACTTTGAGGATGCTTCAGTGAGGTCAAAAAGGAAGATATGAACATGTTATTGAAAACTAGAGGAAAGGCAATCCTTGTTTCTTTGTTTCTGCTAAGCAGAAAACTTAGCAACACTGTCACCTGAAGTTATGTGAAAAGCAGATGTTTCTAAATGAACTTGATGATTTAGCTAACGAGATTTACAAACAAACTATTGAAAGTATTGCCTGATTCTGTTTTGTTATTTAAAGTAAAAAATAAGAGGAGAGAGATAAATTGAGGGAAAAGCTTACCAAAGAAAAAGAAGTCAAGACTGGATGGTTTTTAAAAATTATTAGCTTTCCAGACTCCAAAAAATGTCAAAATTAATAAATGCCTTCCAAGCAAGGTTCAGAACCATGGTACTGCCAGGAAAATACAGTCTACAGATAAATGTGAGAGTATGACTATCAGAATTTTTGTTAGAACCTCAAAAATATCAACAGTGGTACCTCAGAGTGTCAGTCAGTCTCACAAAAACCCTTTGAAAGGATTAAGGTTGTGTATCACAGAGTCTCTTAACTGATAGGGTCTCTAGGAAGCCTAAGGGCATTGTACCCGAGTCATCTCGGCAAGCACCCAAGATGGGAAAAAATAATTAACTTAATGAGATGTATAGGTAGGTGAGTGGATTGCCTGAGCCCGTGGGTTCAAGACCCGCCTGGGCAACTTGGCAAGACCTCATCTCTACAATAAATCAAATCAAAAAATTAGCTGGGCATGGTAGCACACGCCTGTAATTCCGGCTACTTGGAAGGCTGAGGTGGAAAGATCACCGGAGCCCAGCAGGTCGAGGCTGCAGTGGCCAGCAGCGGCCACTGCACTCCAGTCTGGGCGACAGAGTGAGACTCCAACTCAAAAAAAAAAGAAAGAAAGATAGAAAGAAAATATCACCAGTTGCCTAAGTGGATTTCATAATTCCTCCTTTATGCTTCCTATTTTACCCCTTTGTGGAGAAGAGAGCTTGTAGTTGTTATCCTTGGTTTGTCTTACCATTCTGTTGACTGTGTGGGAGCAGAATCCCTTAGAGATTAAGAAGAATGGAATTGGAAGAACGAGCTATACTGCCTGAACAATACCTGAGGAACCTCATATACTGTGGACCTGACCCAAATGATGAGATTCTGGACTCTGAGCTGGTGCTGTAATAGGATAAGTGTTTATGGGACTTTGAGAGGCAACATGTTTCATTTAGGAGGGACATGATCATTGAAGAGCATTCCGTGAGCAGCCTCTAAGATGGCTCCCCCTGATTCCTGGTAATAATGCCCCTGTTTAATCTCATCCCCTTGAATAAGTGCGGGATCTTATAATAAATAGAATATAGTAAAATAATGGGATGGCATTTAGATTAGCAAAAGGTTATGTGTCTCTGTCTGTGTTTCTCTCTCTTTGTTTCTCTTTCTCCCTCTGCCCTAATACTGAGGGCAGGGGAAGTAAGCTCCCATATTGTGACCAACTCTATAGAGGAGCCCATGTGGCAAGAAACTGATGTCTCCAGCCTACTGTCAGGGAAAAACTGAGTCTCGTAGCAAGTAATGACAGAACTGAAGTGCAACCTCTCCCATTTGACATGTGAGATGGCTGGAACTCCAGGAAATACCTGGCGAGACCCTGGGTTATAAGCAACTAACTAAATCACACTAGGATTCCTGGCATACATAATTTATGAAACATTGTTTGCTATTTTGAGCATGTACATTTGTTACACAGCAGTAGATAACTAATGCAGACTGTAGCAGGAAGCAGGAGTGGAAGCAGAATGACCTCATAAAGAGGTTATAATCCACCCACCATCAAATACACCACACATATGTGTCTAATCAGTGATTGAACAATTCAAGATGCTCTCTAGACAGTATGTTCCAATACTGTTTCTCAAGCAGTATGTTTCACATGGAAAACTATTTGCATAGTTTTGTGTAATATATACTCTGTAAGATCTAGGTCATATGATTAATCTTCCACTGGCCTTTTCCAGCTCCTGTATATAATAATTGCTACATTCATCCCTGCAATAGCATAAATCAAGATCTCTTTATATAATACATTGTAATTGTGTTTATATCCTGCCAAATTTTGAGTCTCTCATATCTGACACCCTGTCTTACTAAATTTTGCCTCCTTTCAACACCTACAATCATACTATCGTCAGAACAAATATTTCTTTCAGTTTTGGTAATTTTAAAATGTGTCTGTTTGATCTCTAATGATGTCCCATCTTACACTACTGATATTGCTAATGAATGTTTTCTCTTTTTGTTAATTAATATAGCTAAAATATTATCAATTTTATTAGTCTCTCAATAGTAAAGTATTTTAGTTTAATGATTTTTTTTTCTTTTGCTTATCCATTTCTGTTTCATTGGTTGTCACCATTTCTCTTTTTTTTTTTAGTAGAAGTCTCACTTTGTTGCCCAGTCTGGAGTGCAGTGGCACACTCATAGCCACCGCAGACTCAACCTGCTGGGCTCAGGTGATCCTTCCGCTTCAGCCTTCCAAGTAGCTGAAACTATGGCACACACTACTGCACCTGGCTTATTTTTTAATTTATTGTAGTGATGAGGTCTCACCAAGTTTCCCAGGCTGGTCTTGAACCCCTAGGTTCCTCTCGCCTCAGCCTCTCAAGGTGCTGGGATTATAGGCTTGAGTCACTGCGTCTGGCCTGGTTTTCACTATTTTCTGTGACTGATTTTTTTCTACTCATTCAAGTATAATTTGTTCTCTTCTATACTCTTAAGTTGGAAGCTTAGAACACTGGTTTTAGACTTTTTCATTATATAAATTAGCATTTTAAGCTATAATTTCCCTCTAAACATTGTGAGAAGTCTAACTCCAGGGTAAAATCCTTCATATATTCTTTCAGGTCTGAACATGAGCAGTTACAAAGGTTTTGATTGACAGATCTCATAGGGGACAATTGTCATCCCCACTGAAGGATTGGTATACAATTAGTGCATTACAGTGTCTGTGGAGAGTTTTAGTCAAGGACTCAGCCTCCCTGGGATGACCATGCTTATATACATGTGGGTATTCTTAGCCCAGGTGACACCATTCAGAAAGTCCCTTACCTCAGGGTTTCAGCTGAGAAACTTTTAGTCAACTTTGCTGAGACTTGAGACTTCCTCATCAGAGAGACTTGACTTGACTCAGACAATTTCTTCCCTCTAACTCAGTCCTTTAAGATATTAACCCTTCTTCCTTTCCCTTTCCTCAGCTCCCAGGCCATAAAACAGCAGGGGACTTTTATTCAAAGCTCCTTAGCAGTGAGATGGTTTTTCCTGCCTTTACTTCATGTCACCTAACCCTTGCCTAATGCCATTCCTCAGGGCAAAATAGAGCACTGGGGAGCTGGCACTTCTTTAGTTTGTGATCTCTTGCTTATAATATCACAGTTAATAAGCAAAATCTTGATGGCCACCTCAGTTGATCTCAGTGTCCTAACTGACCTCCTTGACACCTGGCAGCTCTGCTTTAGCTGAAGTCACAGCTTTCACATTTTGTATTTTCTTTATCATTCAGTTCAAAATATATTCTGATCTTCCTTATTTTCAGGTCTTATTTTTTAAGAAAAGATAATTTGATAATATTTGTTTTTCTAACTCAAATATTTAGCCTAATTGATAGGGTTGGATTTACCTAAATTTGTTGTCTAAAGTCCACCTAATTTTTGTTGCTTTTTACTTATTTTCTTCCTTGTATTTAATATTAGTGGTATTTCATTATATCTCTACCATTGGAATTAAAAGATTTATCTTATGTATTAGAGCTTGCTTTAAGGTTTACAAAGCATCTTTAAATTATCACTCTCTACCTTCAAATACTTCTATAAACATAACATATAATGCAAGAACCTTACAACAATAAGTGTTCATTTCCCTTGTTTATCTTTTATGCTACTCTTGTCACAAATTTTATTCTGGTATATTTTATGAGCCAATGATATAATAATTTTTACTTCAAGTTGCCTGATCTTTCATAAGAGAATCTTTAAAGGAGAAAACAAATCATACGTTTTCATTCTGCACTCTTTTTTGCGCTTTTCTTTCCATTGTATAAGACTAAAATTTCCAAATGAGAAACTTTTCTTTCAGCATAAGTAAAGAACTCCCTTTAACATTTCTTGTAGCTTTCACATTGCTGGTGATGAGTATCTTAGGTTTTCTTTATTAGAATTTTTATCTCAACTATGTTTTTGAAAAATATTTTCACTGAGTATAATAAAATTTCATGTTGATAGTTTTTGTCTTTTCTTTCCCCCTTCCCCTTGACTTCCTTCTTCTTCTTTCAGTATTTTAAAAAAAATCTTCTTCCCTTCCCTCCCGTACCCTCCCCTTCCCTCCCCTCTTCTCCCTTCCCTTTTCTTTCTTATAACAAGGCATATACAGAACATCTTAAACTTGTTTACCGGCATGCAAAGTGTATTTTTCCCTCTGGCCATTTTTAAGACTTTCTCTTCACTGCCAATTTGAAAAAAAAGATTCTATATGCCTTGATGTGATTTTATTTATGGCTACGCTATTTAGTGTTTGTTTAACTTCATGACTCTGTGTGTTTCTAATTTTCAAGTTTAGATAAATTTTGTCCATTGTTTCTTCACAGTTTCTTCCTATTCTCCCTCCCTTAGCTGGGACTACAGTTATACATGTCGGATAGATTGACAGTCTCATACAGATCATAATGACAAGATTAATTGTTAGACCTTTTTTCCTTCTATGATTCCAGTTGGATACTTTCTTTTATTGTGTTTAGCTCAGTCATCTTTTTATCTGCAGTGACTGTTATTCTATTAATCCAAGACAGTGATTCTTTAAAAATTTCAGATAATTCTGTTCCCTCTCTAAAAGTTCCATTTGGTTGTGTCTTAAACTTCATTATGTTTACATTGAATTTATAGCCATGAGCATATTTGTAAAACTTCTTTAAAATATTTATCTGTTACTAGCATCATCTCCTTTCTTTTCTTTTCTTTTCCTTTTCTTCTCCTTCCCTTCTCTTCCCTTTTTTCTCTCTCTCTCTCTCTTTCTTTCTTCCTTTCCTTCTTTCTTTCCTTTCTTTCTCTCTCTTCTTTCTTTGTCAGGGTCTCATGCTGTCTCCCAGGCTAGAGTGCAGAGTCCACGCTCACTGAAGCCTCAACCTCCTGGGCTTGGGCAGTCCTTTCAACTTGGCCTTCCAGATAGCTGGGAATACCGACACACACCACTACACCCGGCTAATTTTATTATTTTATTTTTTGTAGAGATGGAGGTTTCACTATGCTGCCCAGGCTGTTCTTGGACTCCTGGGCACAAGCAATCCTTCTGCCTCTTCATTCCAAAGTGCTAGAATTACAGATATGAGCCGTGCCTGGCCTTCTTTTCTATTTTCATGATTTTTTATCACATTTTTCTATTTGGTGGTTTTTAGTCACTTTTTTTGCTTTCTTTGTATTTAATAACTTTATTTCTAGATATTTATAAATGTCTGGATTTTAAAAGAGTGTTGAAATTTTTTTTTTTTAAATAAGTTCAGTGAGTTCCATGCAGAAAAAATTGATTTTGTTGAGTTATGTTTTGACACTTTTTTCTTCAGGCAGGTCTAGTGTCCCTTACACAATAAGGCTAGTTTAGTCCCAAAATAAGCTTTAAACCTTTTGGGGTCTCTGCCAAACATCCTTGGTGTTGAATGGGTGCTTCAACTCTGGCGGTTTGGAACTCAAAAGTCTCTCAATTGTTTTCATTGGGCTGGTTGTTTCCATCAGGAAGTTGAAATGGAAACAGAAATTTGAGAATCTTCCTAACCTAAGGTTTATAATTATATCAATCATTAAAAAAATTGTTTATTTTAGATTCAGGAGGGTACACATGCTTATTCATAATATGGACATATTGTGTAGTGGTGGGGATTGGGTCTCAGGTGGACCATTTAATCACTAAAAATGATCAAATCATTTTAAATAGGTCTTTTACTCCATCTCATCTGCGAAAACTCTTACTACAAACATCTATTTTTTAATCATTAAAGTGGAGATGATATCAACAATCGCTAAATTTGGGGGCTTTTATGATGTATCGGTTTCTATTCTAAATGCTTTGGGTATATTTATTCATTCAATATTCACAGTGACTGTACAAATGTGTTAGTTTCCTCTGGCTACCATTAAAAAATAGCGCAAACTGGGTGGCTTAAACACCAGAAATTTATTCTATTACAGTTCTGGAGACCAAAAGACCAAACCTAAGGTGCCTGCGGGACCATGCTCCCTCTGGAGGCACTAGGGGAGAATTCATCTCTTGCCTTGTCTAGTTTCTGGTGCCTGACAGCATTCCTTGACTTGTGGCCTTGTGGTCACCTCACTCTAATCTCTGTCTCTGTAGTCATGATGCCTCCTGCCGTATGTGTTCTTTTGTCTGTCTTGAATCTCCCTTAGCCTTTCTCTTCTAAGGATACTACAATATTAACAAGTCTCAGGGATCTGATATGGACATATCTTTTGTGGGGGCTACCAAGGAGAGCTAGTATTATTAGCCTTCCTTTTCCAAGATCATACAGCTGGAATTAGAACCAGGCAGTCTGGTTTCAGATTTCCTGCACTTAAACGATTTACAATGCTTGCTATGTTACAAACTCATTGTCAGGGTGAAAGCTAGCTGTATAAAGCTCCAAGCATTGGGCCTGACACATAGTAGATCCATGAAAACTTGTAACTTTTATTATTATTAGTACATCTATTATTACTCAAGCTTAGTATCGCTGTTTAGTTAACGTGTGGTATTAAAATTGCATAGTGGAATTCTTAGCCAAGTTCGGAAAGCTGATGTCCTTACTTATGAGTCTTCGAATAAATACAACTTTCAGCTAAAGATTTATTTCTCACCATTAAATTCAGATCCAGTCCTGCAAGAACAGGACTTTAAAGTCAGAGAAATAGTATAGCCTCTGGGATGGCATGACAAGAATTTTAACTTTGGGCTTCCTTGCTTACTTTTTGGAGACACAGATGAGCTGGCACAATAAATATTTAATATGGCATGATGTTAGCTTATACTAATTAGGAATTTTAGGGTCAAATAGCAAGGAGTAAGTGCATAACCCTCCTCCAGACCAGTATGAGTCAAAATAGTTATGCCTTTAGCTTTCTTATTTCATAGGGTTTATAGACCTTGAGGAAGGAACATTTAAAATAAACATTTACAGCTATTATCATTGCAGCAGAAACTGATACTCTCAAGCTCTGTTACACACACACACACAAACGCACACATACACAAAACATACACCCTAAAGGACATACCTGCCCTATCCATGTCTGCTTTGAGAAAATGTTCCCCCATGGCTGTGTCAGTGTCTTAATAGGTGTTGCTTGTTATAGATACGTACTAGCTATTTACATTTTGTCCTATTCAATTTGTCACATATGGAAGGAGTTGAAAATTTTTAGGAACTCCGTCCATCTGTCTAATTCGTGTCTATTGTTTTCCTAATTGTGTTATTACTGTAGTACTTCAAACATCTGCAGGCTAGCGATCGGCAGCATCCTTTGTTTCCATCATACATCACCGAGGCCAACACTTGAAGATGCCACCATTGGCAGAGTTGCTGGCTATTGGACCTTTATAGAGCTCTATAATCACTGCGGGCTCTCTCTCCTGCTTCATAACCTGCTCACCTCTGTATCACCCATGCTACTTATCCTAGGGAGTTACCACAGCAGAAAACGTGATACCCAGGCAGTGTCAACAAACTGAATTGCCACGCTGAGGACTGAGTACCAACCCCACTCTTTGCTAATCACCTGAGCTTTATCTAGTGCTTAAGCCTCTCCAATCTCCATCCATCAGTTAACTATACTACTATTAACAATGACTCCGTCTACTTCACAGAAATGTTGAAAGGCTTGTATCAGAAAATCATTTATAAACTATAAATCTCTGTGCAATTATTATAATTCCTTCCTTCCTTCCTTCTCTCTCTCTCTCTCTCTCTCTCTCTCTCTCTCTCTCTCTCTCTCTCTCTCACTTTCTTTCCAGGATATATTGAAAGGATAGAAAAGTTTCCACAGTGGGAGGGGACCCTAGGGGGTTGCCCGATTATATTATTTTCTAGAGAAAGACATTGAAATAATAAAATTCCTTAGCTCTGACAGGTCTTCCTTGCAAACAAACAAAATACACACAAACAATAATAGCAGCAATAAACATAAAAAAGCAGACAAAAATGAATTCACTCTAAAAAACAGAAAATGCCACAAAAAAATAACCTAATCACCTAACAGAACTCTATGAATAAATCTCTCTCTCCCTAGTCTTTGTATCGTGATATTTATAATTCCATTAGTAGAAGAACGCTCTTTACTTTTTTTCTTTTCTTGGGGATTCTTACTTTATTAAACTGCCAGCTTTTCTGAAAAAGTGGCCTTGGCTTGAAATTAGCCTGACACATAAGAATAACTTTGGATGGGAGTGAAGAGGACAAAGACTGTTCATTTAACTCAGAAATTGGAAAACTGGTCTATGTGTTAATGTTTTTCATCTTTCTAAGTGGTTGGAAAAAGATCTACAGAATACTAACATTTTGTAACGTATTGCTATTGTATGGAATTCCAAATTCAGTGATCATAAATAAAGTTTAAGTGTAGCATATCTGCACCCATTTATTTGCTATTGTCTATGGCTGCTTTCAGGCTGCTGGGGCAAAATTAGTGGTTGTGGGAGACACCCCATGGCCTTCAAAGCCTAAGATATTTACTTTCTGGTCTTTTACAGAAAAACATTGGCCAGATACATGTTTTTTATGCATTCTACCCACAAATTGCTAATCTATTCAGTTCTAGGCTAGTAATAGTGAGTTGAGTATGACATGGTTCCTGTGCTCAAGGAATTTACATTAATTAGCATATGAAGACAAGTAACCAGATCTCTAAAAGACTCCATCCCAGCTGGGAAGAGGTAGAGGCAGAAAGGAGTTTGTGGAGTGCACACCTCCCAGCTCATGCAAGTTGAGGTCTACCCAGTGACCAATGTGGAAGCACATCTGCTTACCTGTACACATATCCTTTTCTCTGCTCTGCTAATTTCCAACCCACCCTCCTTTAGACACTAGATGTAGCGCCATTATAAAGGCCATTGATTTCTAGAGCTGTCTGTCATGCATCAGGAACAATGGGTAGAAGGAACAGCTGAAGAAGGACACCCTACTTCCTTACAGATGTGAGCTTCCTATATCTGACTTTAGAGGTGGCTTCCTGGAGCTGACCCCCTTCTATGGGGTTCTGCCAAAGCTGGTTTGAAAGTTGCTGTTGGAGATACGTCAACTGCTGGTCCACTATGGCAGGAACTTCTCTTCATGTGTCCTTTGTCCTTGTGTTCCTGGAGGAGACACATCTTCTGCCTCTTGTTCAGAAGTTCCTCTATCAGCCCCTCCCTCGAGGGTTCCAGCCTCAGATGCTGTGCCCCAGATTGCCAGTTGTTTCCCTGCTACTCTCCAAGAAGATCCCAGAAACAGGGCTGGGACTAGAGAGAGGCAAGCCAGGCACTCATTTCAGGCACAAAATTGAAGGCGGCACCAAAAAATAGGTAATATTGAATGCGAAATTTAAAAAAATCAAAATTAATGCAAAAGCTCATAATGAATAAAAAATAGGATCACTAAGAGTGCTGGGCAGAGTTATACTGGCGTTAGACGCAAAAGTTATAAGAAAAGAAAGAGTAAGAAAACTCCAGCTAAAACTTTTCTTTTCTAAATAGTTAATCCTGGGGAAATCCACAGTTGGGGAGGTCATTCTTGCAGCTGTGTCAGTGTGGAGATTTGAAAAGAGCACTCAAATTTGAGCAAGACAACAGAGTTTCTAGTTTTGGTTCTGTATTGATTTGTTGTGTGACTTTAAATATCACAGCTCTTCCCAGGGCCTCAGTTTCCCCGCTGTAAATGAAAAAGAATAAGTCAAATGGTATCATGTTCTTACTCTAGCTCTGGGATGTTTTGCCTACATGTCTTTCTGTGTTGGATCTCACCTAGAGTTGAATTACAAACACACAAATCTAATGTAGGTCCCACTCCCAGATGCAACCAAGGTGTGATAATAGATATTACACAACCTTCTCCAAAACAGTGCTCTTATTTGTGGGGGCTGAGAACTGCCTGGAAGTCATTTCAGTCACTGGGACATGAGCTCATCACTTCCAGACAAGAAGTTTCTGCAAGCATTTAGTCTGCATTGACTGTGTGGTGCTGGTGGAGAGATTGGCCATTGAGCAGCTGCATGGTTGATAGAAGTTTCTCAATGGGGAGTCATCACTTCACTGGGATATTATAGGCACTGTGTACAAAGTACTTGCAACATCCTGTTACAATCTGAAATCCACACCCTGCACCCTGCTGGCAAGCCTTAGCTCATTGAAAGAAATGGATTTAAAGATAGACTTTTTATTTTATGACTGGTATATGTTGAAACAGGATACCTTGGCCTCTGATGAGTTCTTTAAGGGCTTAGTCTGGAGTTTTAATCACAGATAAAAATACCCAAAAGGGGCAAATACAGACAAATTATATCTGTTTTTATTACTTGAGGACATACAATTTACTATATGAAAATTATATTTTCAGATCTACCTTCCTCTCTTGAATTCAAATTTCTCAAGGCAAAAAAAAAAAAATGAACATAATTAATTTCTGTATTCTAGTTGCTTATCACAGAGCATGGTACAAAATATACACCAAATGTGTGTGTGTGTGCGCGCGTATGTGTATTTGCATATATATATATATGGAATTTGAACTCATGTAGTCACAGAGTAAGGAATCTTGAGAATAGAATAGTTCATGCAACATCTACTTTACTATTCAGGAACTGGAAGTTAAGCTTTCATAGCAATTTAGTTGAAGAAATGAAGGCAGAGAACAACACATTGCATTTTAATTGTAATTTCTGACCTTCTGAGTAAACAGACAATAGGAATCACCTGGCCCTAGGTAGGAAATTCCCTTTGGAGTTCACTTGAAGATAGGTATCATTTCTGAAAGATTCAAGAATATGTAAGCTAGGAATACTTTGCTTTTGAACTGAGTATGCATGACCTTTTACAACCCCTTCACCAGATGTTTAGACAGACAAACATGCAAAAGAGAGAGTCTGAATGCACTCCAGCAGGTTTGTGTGACCTCAGGCAAGTGATTAACCTTTCTGGGTCTGCTTCTTATTTGACAAAATGAGAAGCATCATCCCTAGTAATTTATAATTCTGAAATTGCACATTTATAAAATTTAGTATGAAGTGGCTCAAAGGGTCAGAAAGCTATATGGTTCATTTTGAAATATGAATTCTTAGGAGGGAGCAAATGAGTAATATGTCAAAATGCTTTACGTTTTCTCGTTCTTAAGGCTTTTTCCTATTACAGCTTTTGCTTAGTCCCTAAATGAGAAGGGAGGGAGAGACCACAGGAGCTTGCTGAGGCTTGTTGCACTAGCCAAAGGCAAAAGGAACTGTGTTTTCCTTGGAAACAAAGTGAAGAATTTCCTAAACAAGGGAATTGCCTAAATTATGCAACATACCTATCTCTTCTAATCTTCTCCATTCTAGTTTAAATGATTCATAATGTTAGTTTTACTTTATCTTGTCTCTCCTTATGGCTAATAGCTTTAACTTTGGAAAAGTAAATAAACTTTGCTGTTAGATCTGGGTGCTAAACTCAGATCTGTCACTTACTATGTAATTCTGGACAGATTATCTAAATTATTTCAACCTCAGTTTTGTTATCCATAACCTGGAGAAGTTCCCTACCTTAGGATCAAATATGAATAACTTAATTTTGCATCTAAAGTGTCTCATAGTGGCTAATTAGTGAATGTTAGTCTACTTTTAAAAGCATTCTTCCTTGCTATTAAAAGTTTATCACTTGGATTTTTTCACTTGAAGATGGCTTTCTGTCTCTCCTATTCTTAAATATATATGTTCATTAGTTCCAGCCTTTATTTTTCTCAACCTTTAACCTGTACAACTATTGGTTGAATCAGAGGTAGGCAAGAGATTTGGCTGATGCCTTTTTTTTTTTCTGCCTGTTGTTGATAATTAGGGATCTATTAGAGATGCTTCTTTGACAAGCAAACTGTGTGCATGTGGTTTATCTTGTTCATAGTGGAAAAATATCTGCAAAGACGTCAAATGTTGGACTTGCCAGATGCAGAAAACAGTAGCAACAATGATTACCATAATTGAACAAGTAACAGAAAAGCTTTGAAATAGCTGCAGGGAAGAGGAAATTACAGAAAGAAACATTATAGCTTTGCAAAAGAACTAATTAGAATACCTTGAAATGAAAAATACAAAAAGGGCTACTTTTAAAATCAAATGCAAATTTGACATAATGAGAAAAAAAGAATTGAAAAATAAATCAGTTTTCCAGAATGAAGCATATAAAGATAAAAAATGCAAATACAGAGGAGAGAAAAGAAACATAAGAGGGCTTTGTATATGTTTAACTGCAGAATCCCAGAAAAAGAGACAGAATAAAGAAGAGACACACTCGAAGAGAAATGACTGACAATTTTCAATGTGAAACATCACCCACAGATTTCAGAAGACAGGAATATCTTAAATAAAATTTTTTTTAAAAATCCATACCTAAATATATCATAGTGAAACACAGAAACAAACATAAAACCAAAAAAATTAAAATAAAAATAAGAAAAATGAAAACACAAAAAACCTGAATCAGTGAGATAAAGCACAGGTTGTCCTTAAAGTAGAAGGAGAAAAAAAATGTCATTAGAGAGCACAATACCTAGTGAAAATATATTTCAAAACTAAAAATGAAAAAAATATACATTTTTAGGAAAACAAATATTGAAAAAGTTTACAGCTCTTTTGTTCAATAACAGAAATTTCAAAGGATTTATTTCAAACCACTTGCTACTAAATGGAAGCTCCGAGATGCAAGAAGGAAGGAAGACCAAAGAATGACTAAAAGTAAATATACATTGATACATATATGCTTGGTTGGTTAAAAGAAAGGTAGCATTAACATACAAACATATAATAATTTGCAAATTTTATGCAAAGTAAATGTAGTTAAACTACTTAAAGGACTTTGTATTATCTAGGAGACCAGTAGGTATTGATCAGCCTTAGATGAAGGTAGATGGGGTATGCTTGATTAAATTCAAAGATAATTCAACCAAAAAAGTGGAAACAGTGCAGAACTGTCTCTTAGAGAACTTCCTTTAGTTACTAATTTTTTCAGGCCCACTCTTCACTCATCTGCACCCTTTAGAGAATGGTCTTTGTGGACAGCATCAAGGGGTACCCATGACTTTTCACTTCTGACTGAATTCAGTCAAAGGGGAGCATCAACAGAAGAACAGAGGGAGGGAGAAACATGAGGAGGTTAAGGCTGACCACGAGAGGCCAGGCAGCCTGTTTTTCGCTGCCTCCCTGTGTGGTTGCTTCTCTGAGGAAGGTCTCAACTCCTGTCAGGTAGCCCCTGCAACTCAGCCTTCTCTGTCTCCAGATTCTAGTAACTGCTTTTTTCTCGCATCCCTTCAGTCTTAGGGACTGAAACTGGGCCCCCTTCTTACTAGTTCTCTGGTTTCCCTCAATCCTGCCAACTGCTTTTTAAATAGACCCTTTACTGAAATTACAACAAATTAAGCTCATTTGAGTTGTGTAAACTGTTAATTGTTCACTAATATAAACGTTATAGCAGAGGGAAAATATAATTTTTAAAAATCCAAAAATAGGCAAGGAGAGAAAGAAAAAGAAATTATAAGTTAATTTTAAATAAAGAGAAATTTTAAGAAATTACAAAACTAACAGAAAAATTTAAAATTTCAATAAATAGAATACATTTAAATTCTGTTTAAATTTAAACACTCTAGTTAAAAGAAACTCTCAGAATATATGTGCTTTAAAATGTTTTATAGATACCTATAAAATGTGTGCCTAAAATTTAAATGTGAAAAAAAGGCAAAAAAAGTCCTACTTAGTTATAAAAAAGAAAGTTGGTATATCTATATTATGTTCAAAAGTTTTTAAGGCAAAAACAAACCCTTACTAGTAATAAAAATTACTTAATAATAATGCAATGCTAAAAATTTAAAACGTAACTATTTTTAATCTATATTACTAAACTATTACTTCAAAATATATGAAACAATATGCATATAACTTCATATGAAATAGATACATCAATTTCAATAGATGATCAATTATCACCACGGAGGAAAATTGTAACACTTCTTTTTTGGTAACTGATAGAAAAAGCTAGTCAAAATTAGTAATGATATAGCATATTTATATTACATTTTATTAACATGATTGAAATTATCATCCTAATTCTTCCTTAATGCATAACTATCAAATGTCATATTTATAACTGTTTAAAACTAGGCAATAAAATAAGCCTTAACACATTTCAGTATTAAATCATGCAAAGTATGTTTCTTTTTTATAATAAATTTGGAAATTAAGATTTAGATAGCACTGAGTCAAAGAAAAATTATGAAGCATGTTCAAGAATATTTTTAAGAAAAAATAGAACGCAATATGAAACCAGGAAAATGTAAGACTGTAGCTAAATCTGTACTTAGAGAGAAATTTATCTTCTCAAATGTGTATATTGGAAAAGAAGACATGCTAAAACTTAGTGAGTTAAGCATAAATATCAAGAATTTAGAAATAACAAATGTTGGTGAGGAAACTGGAATCTTTATATACTACTGGTAGGAATGTAAAATGGTACAGTTACTTTGGAAAACAGTTTGACAGTTCCTTAAATGGTTAAACACAGAACTGCCATGTGCTCCAGCAATTCCACTTCTAGATATTTTTCCAAGAAAAATAAAAACATATGTCCATAGTAAGATTGGTACATGAATATTCACAGCAACTTTATTTGTAATAGACCCAAATTGGAAACAATATAAATGTCTATCAGTGTGCAAATAGGTAGATAAGAGGTGCATATTGATACAATGGAAATAAAAAGAAATAAAGTACTGACACATGCTACAAAATGGATAAACCTTGAAAGCATTTTGTTAAGTGAAAGAAACCAGTCACAAAGGACCGCATGTTGTATGATTCCATTTATGTGAAATATACAGATTAGGTAAATCTATAGAGACACAAAGTAGATTAGTAGCTGCCTAGGGGTGGGAGGAGGGGGAATGGGGGATGACAGCATATGGTGCAGCATTTCTTTTGGGGGTAATTAAAATTTTCTAAAATTACTGTGCCGATAGATAGATGCATACATAGTTCTGGGAATACACTACAAGTCATTGAATTCCACATTTTAAATGGATACGTTGTACAATGTGAAAAAAGTATCTCAATAAAGCTGTTAAAAAAGAGTTTAAAGGACAGTGAAATAAATCTAAGAGAGTAGGAGAGAAGAAATAACAAATATAAATGCAGACATTAAGGAGGTTGAAAGCAACCATACCCTTGCAATTTCTCTTAAGATGAATTCCGCAAGACAATTAACCCTAATGTCCTACTATGGCAAAGGTCAGCAGACAGTAACATTTTAGGCTTTTGTGCCATGAGGGCTCTGGTATCTGTTACAACTGTGCAACTCTGCCTTTGCAATATGAAAACCACATAGGCAATGTATACATGAATGAGCATAGCTGTGTTCCAATAAATATCTTTTCCTCCTAATTTTAAATTTTTCTTTATTTTAAACTGCTGTTAGTCAAACAAAACACAATCCAGACCCTTGTTTGCAACCTCTTACCTATGCTGGATTTTACAATAGGAAGCCCTGCATTTGAGTGTAGAATCTTACGTTTCCAATACATCTTTATTTACAAATCAGGTGATGAGCCAAATTTCCAAGTCAGGGATCTTATTTTTTGTGTTGACCTCTGTCCTTAAGCATCCACTGTATGAATGAGTTAACTTTTCTCCTGTGCTTCAAGAGTGTTGTTAGTTATGTATCATCCTTGAGAGAACTGAGAAGAGTCACTCAAATCATTTTCTGTAGGAGTTAATACTCTTGGGGAACACTGAGAAAGGTTGTGTCAAGAATCTTTGTTATTTGGAAATAAAACAAAACTAGTAAAATTGAAAATCCTCTCGTAAGGGTGAAGAAAAAAGGAAGTACAAATTATCAAAGTTGCAAATAAAAAGGAAACATTACTACAGATTCTGCAAATACTGAAAAAGTTAGTAATATGATATTATGAACAACTTAATGCCAACGCATTTAAAAGTTTCATTTTAATATGTGTGTATGGGTGGGAAATTGTCAAAATCGTGCATGAAAAATACAGAAAACCTAAGCAGATTTATACAAACAAACTAAATTAAACAAACTAAATCAGTGGTTAAAAATAATCACCCAAAGAAAAGTTCAGGTTCAATTAGCTTTACATTCAAATAAATATAAATCAAATGCAAACTTCTAGAGAACAGAAAAAGATGAACCACTTCTCAATTAATTCTATCAGGTTAGCATAACCTGATGGGATACACAACCTGATGAGAACATTAGCGGAAAGTAAAATTACTGACAATCTCACTCATAAATCGAGATGAAAAAATCTTTAACAAATCAGCAACCGGAAATTTGGCATCAAAGAAATTTTAAAATATGTTAATTATGATCACACTGCAAGAATGCAAGGTATGATAAAAGATAGAAAGTCAGTAATTTATTTTACTCCATTAACAAATAATGAGAAACTATCATGTAATCATCTTAATTGGGGGAGGAAAAAAGTATTATATAAAATTCAATATCAACTCATGTTTTAAAAATTTCTTCCACCCAATAAGATGTAAAAGAGAAGTTCCTTAGTATGACGAAGAATATAACCTGCAATAAAAAAAAAACTATAGTCAAAACATGGATAGTCTTTCTTTTGAGATTTAGAGTAGAATGAAATACTCACTTTCACTATTTCTAATTTAGCAACTTACTATAAATTATATCTAGAAACTGAAAAATATAAGAATTATAATGAATGATAAAATTATTATTGCTTATAGACAAAGTGATTATGTTAATGGACAATCTGAAACAACTTCTACCTATATTGTTGAATTTAGCAAGCATGCTTGATATTAAGCAAATATACAAATATTTATAATAAAATGTTTTCATGTATCACAAATGATAAGAATAAAATGGTAAGACAATATTTACAATTGCATAAAATAAAAATAATTAGGAATAAACATAATCAGTTAAGTATAAGACTTTACTGAGAGTTTGACAATGTTATATTAAGAGATACTAGAAAGTTATAAATATAAAGCCATCTGACTTATAAATGAGGTCTCACTGCAGAACAGTGGGGAAAAGAACAATATTTTCAGTAAATGCATTATGACAATGGGTTGTCCAACAGGAAAAAAAACCCAAAACAACAACAACAACAACAACAAAACTCAGCACATTTATGTCCTTTAAATGGTATACAAGCCCGGCTCGGTGGCACTCAGCCTATAATCCCAGCGCTTTGGGAGGCCAAGGTGAGTGGATTGCCTGAGTCTGCGGGTTCGAGACCTGCTTGGACAACTTGGTGAGACCTCATCTCTACAATAAATCAAAAATTAGCTGGGCGTGGTAGCGCACGCCTGTAGTTCCAGCTACTTGGAAGGCTGAGGCGGAAGGATCGCTGGAGCCCAACAGGTTGAGGCTGCGGTGACTGGGAGCGGCCACTGCACTCCAGTCTGGGTGACAGAGTGAGACTCCAACTCAAAAAAAAAAAAAAATAGTATACAAAAATCTATTCCAGGTATATTAAAGAAATCTTTAATGGGAAAAAAAACATAATGTTTTTGGTGACATGTAGGAGAATGTCTTTGTAAACTTGGAGGTAGTAAAGAATATGTCAAACATTATATAAAAAGCATAAATCATAAAATAATTAATAACTTTAAATAAATTAAAATTCAGAATTTCTGTTCACCAAAAGATATCAACACGAGAGAGGTAATTCCAGCCACAAAGTGGGAAAACGTACTTGTAAAGAGTCATAAGGATGATTATTCAGAGATACAAATATCTCCTACAAATCATTAAGAAACCTATAACCCATTGAAAATTTGACAAAATAGCCACCATAACAAACAACAGATGAACAAGCAAACAAAACATGAAGATGCATTTTTTCATATAAAAGAAATGTCAAATGAAAAATTTGTCAACATATGTACTTTTCAAGAAAATGTATATTAAAGGTATAATAAGACCTACCTACCAAAGAAAGTCTAAAAATAGCAAATGGTGCGAATAGAGATAATTGAATGCTCAAATGTTGCTTCTGGCAGGGTGCATAGTGGAATCTCTGTGGGAAATATTTTGCTGTTACTAATAAACGTAACTATGTATACATTTTGACCCAGTATTTCTAGCCCTAGGAAGTTAAAACAAACGTTTGCAAATATGTTCTAAGATACATTACAAGAACGCTCATAATGGCATTTTTTAATAACAGCTCCAAACAGGGCACAGTCCACACAATTACTTAAAATGAAATTCTATGCAATAATGAAAATGATTATTTTACAGCTATACAAAGCAAAATGTGTAAAAATTACCAAACAAATGCTGAATGAACCAAGCAGTTTGCAAAAGTGTATACATAATTCCATTTATATGAGACTTAAAACCAGAGGAAACTGCTAAGCCATACCATTTAGGAATGTCTACATAAGTGTTAAATCTCTAAAGAGATACAGGCAGAAGGTAACCATAATTTGAGAACATGGTTATGTGCTACAAAAAGGGAGGGAATTGTTATCAGGGAGAAAGACAATGGAAAGAGTTTGGGCAATGTTTATTTCTTGACTTGAGTGGTGGTTATATGGATTTTTCTTTGTTTAACAGTTTTTATTATGCTCCACATTTAGTCTTTATGTGTTTTTCTGTATAAATTACATTTAACATAATAAAAATGAAAATCAGGCTGGAGTAGGGAGCTGTGACAGTCATTGTGTAACCATGAAGAGGCAAATGACCTGGGAACCAATGCCAGGATTCTGTGGATGGCAGAGAGGAAGGCTAAGTCATGTGATCCTCTATAATATGCTCAAGATGCTGGACCAATCCTTATAGTGATACTTCTGGTATTTTTACATGTAAAATCAAGGCCCTTAGGTTAAAGTAATTCTTAGTTGGCTTTTCTGTTACTAATAAAGCCTTAATTGATGCTATTCGTGTGTTCTTCACTTACATCCTGATTTTTGATAAAAATGCCTAGAGTGTTGTGAAAAGTATAGCTATAAACTACAGGCTAATATGGTCTAGGCTCAGATACTTTCAATTAAAAGGAAACTGAGGCTCTTGTGAAGGTGAAGCTCAAATATCCCAACAGTTTCGTAAGTTCAGAGCCAGCACTCTTATACATACTTCCATTGTAGTTATAATCTGATTGTCTCCTCTATTCCTTATGGTCTTATGTTGTGAGACTCTTGATGTTAGGGTTTCTGGTCACTTGTTTATTTATTCATCTGACACCTGCTTATTAAATTTATTTTAAGATCTAGATATTGTTTCAGAAGTGGCTGATAAAAAATGGTAAACTCTAGAGTTGTCTCTAACCCCAGTAATTCATACATTTAAAAAAGTACAAAATAGATATGTAATTGAAAATAAATATGATAAATGTCAAGAAAAATAGCTCTGTGAATGGTACTGTTTTAAGGATGCTTACTAGATTTCCTGTGAACCTATTAGCTCTATTGCTGGTGGATACTATCTTTTTTCCCATTTGACAAATGAAGCAAACCAAAACCTACTGAAGTCAAGAAAGCACCCATAGGAGGTTGTAACAGCTGTAACATGTAGAAGCTGGAGCAGTGAGCTTTGAGAATGCCTAGCTGCTAGACCTAGCCAAGCCAAGGCAATCAGGGACCTAGAGATGGACCTCCCTCCCTCTCTCCTTCCCTCCCTTCTTAGCACTTAGCACATAGCATATATATACCAATTAACTGAATGAACTCCATGCTTGCATTAAATTCTTATCACTCTCTTGGGAATGGAAGTGATTTGTAGATTGGCGTAAAATATTTAAGATGCATGGCCTAAAGTTGTGCTTCATACTTCTTCAAGGATGCACTCACCAATGAACAAATTCATGATAGAGTGTGGTAGTTCTATTTTAAAAAATGGGATTGTGAGTTCTTTTCACTGTTATAGTTATGACGACATTTCAAGGCAGCCTTTCTAGTGCTAACTTCAGATGGTTGCAATTTGTCTCTTCACCATTAACAAACCAGCTGTGCAAAGCAACAGTAGAGTATTTGATAGCACAGGGCACATTAGGGATAGACAAGTACATGAAAGCCCATGGTGTAGTTGAGTCTCTTGCCCTGTAAGAAGTTATAGTAGAAGATATTACTTCTACAAGATCAACCAAATCACATGATTGTATAGTCATGGTTTCTTCACTGAGGTTCCAGAAGAAAATAATCTCAGTATCCTAGGCATTAATCCAGTGGTCCAAATCAGTTGGAGGGCTTGGTTATGTATCTCTTTCCCCAAAGTTTCTGATTCAGAAAGTCTGTGTGGGACCCATGATTCTGCATTTTTATCAAGTTCCTGGGTGAGGTGAGGTTGCTGGGTATTGGGCTGCATTTTATGCACCACTCCTGTAAGGCATGCATTATAGAATGCATTTGTTACTATATTTATGTTACTCCTTGGGAGAACTGAGAAAATGGTCACTCATTCAGGTGAGATATCCTGCTTCTAGAAGACTGCATGATCAGCCAAGGACTCTCTTCCGTTCTCCAGATTTAGATATCTAACTATCTACCCAACATGGCCATTTGGGTGCATAATAGACACCTGAAAAATAACATGCAAAACAAAACTTCCCTATGTCTATAAAGTGACTTTTTTTTTCAATCTCCAATGTTCCCGTACATCCCACATTTTTTTTCCTCACTTGATCAGGCCCCAAACCTTGAAGTTAAACTTAACTTTATTCTTTCTCTGAAGTTCACAATAAATCAATGAGCACATCCTGCCAAATACACTGAATCTGACAGTTTCTCTTTTTCTGCTTTTGACCCTGTAGTCTATTCTTATTCCACTGTCCAATATTTCCCATGGCTTCCTTTCCATCTCACTTAGGAGAAAATACCAAGTGCTGACCATGTCTCACAGGGGCTTCCTCTCCAGCCTGCTGACTTGGCTTTCCAGTCCTTGAACACACATCTATGCTTCTGCCTTGGGAGTCTGCACCTCCTGGAATGCATTTCCTTTGGATCTCATCCTAGCTCACTCCCTCAGGACATCTCCCTAGCTCACTCCATCATAGTCTTCACATCACTATTCCAATGAATTTTCCTGAACAGACTATATAAAGCAGCAAAGTCCTCAAAAATCGTCCTCTTACCCCTGATGCCACTTATTTTTATAACTCTATTGTTTTCCCTATATACCATCACCTGTCACATTATATTTTCATTTGATTATTTGTCCCCTGCCACTAAACTAAAATTTTCATGGGAACAGAGATTTTATTTTCCCTTTTAACTGCTTGATCATTAGCATTAGCACTCAGAGCAGTTTCTGGCATGTAGTAGGTTCTCAATCAATAATATTTTTTGAACAAGTGAATTTTAAAGTTTGAAAGGCCAAGGTTCAGGAAAGAGAAGGCACTAGCTCTAGGACATCGCTGTAATCAGGGAGCAGGGAGGAGGCCTCTTTCTCAAAATTCCAAGCTTGCATTCTTTCTATTAAGCCCACACCAGGTTTGATGACTCCTCTGAATTCAAGAAAGAAGTTGGCCTCTTCTTGAACTGAAAGAACTTGGGCTTAAAATAACTGCAGGTCATGGCCTTCCCTGGACCTTCTTCCTTCCTGTAAGGCCTGAGGTTGTTTCCATAGCTGTTCCCCAGAGGACATTAGCAATGTGGCATATATTTGATGGTCCCTGGGAAGACAAGAGCTTGAATTCCTAAGAATGTGAGAGGAGCTTAATCCCAGGGCCTATACCACATGACTGGAGGAAGTGGCCTGGCTGATATTTCAAGAAGAATGGGTCATGGGAGTCATGTCACTGCTTAAGTTTGTCTTCCACTAACTGTTGGGACATTGCTGGCAAGAAGCATCATTTACATGATTCGCTGTCAGCCGAAGGTCTGAATCCTGCCAAAATTTCATCTCCTGTTCTAGTGCTGCTTGTCACCTCCAGTCGTTTGTCCATTCATTCTGCAACTATTTATTTCACGCTCACTATCTCCCCAACCCTATGCTAGGTGAGTGCTTCTAACAGATTATGAACAATATTGACATAGCCCTTGGCGTCACAAGTTTTTAAAAAGCTGGTAACAGTCTCATCAATAAGTGACTTTCGGAATCTTTATTATGATACGGAATATAAGAGAATCAGAAGTCGGGGGAAGAACAAGAGGTCCCCAAGACTCCAATCCCTCCTTCTACAGATGAAAAAATTTAAGCTCAAGAATTGTCCTTTTTTGTGTCCCTGGAGAATGAGCTCGTGATGGGATCACAGGGCCTCTTTGCCCTGGTGTGTGGGTGTATTGTGTGCACAACCTGACTCAAGAAGCAGTTTTTTCTTTGAAGTTCCCAAAGTGAATAATGCCTAATTTATGATTGTCCACTATGGATCACAAATGAATATAGCATATACAGCAGATTAAAATTGATGTTTGTAACTTAATAACAGGTATAGGAAACAATGTTATCTATAGACTCTCAAAAAAGCTTAAGAATCAGTGTTGGGAATGGGGTTTTTCTGCTGAATTTCCTCGAGACCCCCAGCATTTCAGGATACAGACTCCTTCTGCCAAGGCAACATCCCATCTGTACATTTCTGTCTGCACCATATATAGGATGCTCCATACAGAAAGTCTATTTCACCAGCTAAGAAACCACCTGATCAACCAACGGAGTCCTCTAATATACACTCATGTTCTGGCTTTCCTCTTTCCTCTATGATCCTATACTATGCTTCTTTTCTAAAAGAAGACAATGGGTAAATAAGGAAATCTAAGAGCATTAAGAGCATTAAGTCTTAACACAAAGACTTCTGTTACAGAAGAGGAACGTGCTACCTTTGTTTCTTTTCTTTCTTCTCCGAGTTTTTCCAGGTGAAAGGCGGCACCACATCCATCTTTGTCTCCTTACTTGTTTGCACTGTGAACGCCGTGAGGATATTTAGGGGTTGCGATCATTTATCTTCAAATCCCAAGCACTTATATGCCTGCCACATATATATCCCTCAAAACAATAATAACTGAGAAGTCCAGTCTGGCAGGGTATACCAAATTATAGAAGGCAACTTGTGCAGAAAAAATGTATGGTAGACTGCAAATGTTGGCTGAAAACCTTCTACTTCCTGTATCCATGTCCCTTTCAGGGTAAGTGTCACAATTTTCTACTCCATGGAACCGACTTATCTTTATGACTTTCTCTAGATAAGAGAATGCAGTGGAAACAAAAATCACTGTTAAGTTTATGAGACTTTTAGTGATGTGAAGTTAGAGATTGACATGCACATGGTTTTGTTATTTATTTATATTACACCAATGGACTGGCCCCAAGATAGGAAATAGGACCTAACTGATGTGTTATGCTTGATAGGTTGGAAGAGTGTTGCAAAGGATCTTGAGGCCACATCAGTGATGCTGGCCAGTGATGTATGGGAGGATGGGAAGGATTGGTGGCATCAAGCCACTCATTGCCCATTAATATCTTGTTTCTGACTGCTCTAAATTAATCCCTGGGGCAATAAAGGTACAGAATACATGGTTCCAACCGTGAAGAGTACAGACACCCTTGTTAAAGAAGCTCTCCTCTGCACTGTATCAGTCAGTTGCATGGAAACTTTGCTCTCAAGAGTTAGAATACTCTGGTAGGTACTCAGTGAGTACATGCCATATAATCTCCATTCTATACTTAGACTTGAACTAAGTCATTTAGGCTATGGTGTTCAAACTTGGGGAAAGTGTGTCTCTGAGGATACACAAATACCTTTCAAGGATGTGAGGGCAAGGGAAGCTTCGTTAATCAATGTTCAGCTCCACAACACCCATTCAGACTCTTTCTTTAAACTGACCTGCCTGAGGGGGTACCTGGAGTCTACCTTGTTCTTTCCTATCATCCTTTTATAGATTGCCCTTCTGCAATTAAAATATGGCCATTCGGAATCTTTTTATGCTGCATTGTCTCAAAATAGACAAATATTCCAGATTAACAAAAAAGGCATTAGTTGAAAATGCATCTCTCTAAAGGGAATTTCCTTTTAGAGTAAAGCAAAGAGAATATCCCTAAGAAATATAAAGTCTTAATGAATCTAGGTAATAAAAGCACAGCAAGACCTGGTGACTTCTTTATGACTGTTTGTACTTATAAAGAATATTTTAGGTGCCATTTAAAAAATGTGTGAAAATATATGTAGTGGCCAGCCTCCCCATACTTCCAAATGATCCTTGCCTCCTGGTATTTACACCCTTGAATAATTTCCTCACACAGTGAGTGAATCAGAGTTGGTTGTAGAATGCACAGTGGGTGATAAAGGTGACAGTGTGTGACTTTTGAGGCCAGTCATTAAAGGCATAGTGGCTTCCTTCTTGCTCTTCTTGCTATGTGATAATATTTAATACTAATAGCTAACATTTTCAGATTGCTTACACTAAGTTGCTCCCAGGGGAGTTATAGCAGGTGGATAGAGTATAAATCCAAATTATACCCACACTGAGTCTAAGGTAGGAATTTAAGAAACAGACAAGTCAGGACAAATGGAAGGGTAACCCCTCTAGGAAAACTAAACTCTTTGGATTTGTAAACAGGATTGAGAAGTCATCCAGAAGAAGAAGAAGAAGAGAGAAGCAAATTAATTTGTCCTAGTAACGATGAACATGAAAATGAGGAAAGCCCAGTGACAGAGCCTAGCCCGTTTTGATATCAGGGCCCTGAATCTGTGGTTGGTGAGAGAGCACACCCCCAAATGTGCCACATCTTGATGACCTTTTCTATGTATCTTGGACTCCAACAGTCAATGTTTCAATTATATGTTACATATTACATCTTCTAACTTCTTTTTATTATAGACTTGGATATTTTTATGCCAATTGTGATCTTAAAAATTTGTTGACAGAAAGCAAATTTTGCAGAGTATGTATAGAGAATACCATCTCAGCTTCTTCAAGTTCCCACCCTCCTCACTCTCTTCAGCTCAGTGTTAGACTAAGATGGACAACCTGCCTTCAACTGAAGTCTAATTCTTGTCATCTGAACCAAATTTTAGGTAGTAGAAAGAGATATAAAGATTAAACTTAGAAATTACTCAGCAAGTCTTTAAGTTCCTTTACTAAGCACACTAGTTCAGGACAAATAATCAAAAAGGGCATTAGACTGAATGATTTCTTTGAATTTTTGTACCATATGATGTGTTCAAATCTTTGTAAAACAAAACAAAACACGTTATCAAATCCAAACTACTGATTTCCTTGCAATTTTCATGAACATTTCTTATTAAGCTGGCAGTGATGCTAACAGCATCTTTTATTTTACCTAATTATTCTTACTAGGTGTATTTTTCATACTAGGTATATTTTTAAACATAATTTAACGAGTCAGAAAATATCCTCCCATTTTTAGGGATGAAGAACCATGACTCAGAAACAAAATGTAATGTAGCACAGGTTGTGCACTGCATAATTTCAGGGAGACCCTTCACATACTAATAAATCATGTGCCCAAAGTCACACAGATAATCAGTGGCTAAAACATTTGAATCCATCGTGATCTCTAATCAAAGTTCCCTCCCCCTTTTTTAAAGAGTCAGATGTCCTTCTGCTGTTTTTCTCTTTTTTTAACAGTATGGTTTTAAATGAAAAGGAAGGTGAGCATGGGATTCAAAGAGAAACAACAGAACTTTGGAAAAACTGAACACTTCCTGAGAATTCATCAGAAGTTGGGGTGAGAAGAGGGTCGTGGGGGTGGCAAGGAACTGCAGGGTTATTTGAGCTAGAAAGGAGAATTCAATATTTAAAAGGTTGGGAACAGAAGAAAGCTATTGGTGTTCATGAGGAAGAAATTTCACTGAAACAGCTGCAAAAGCAGTTGAGGCCATTTGAGATTTGGAATCTCTTTGTCTAATGTTGAATTTTGCCCGGACATTTGTTTTAGGTCATCCCTGGTGAAAAAGGACCCCACACGTGTGCAGCAAAGAATGAGAGGACTAAATATCACAGCCAGAGAGGTGACATTCGTGCCTGGCATTTAAAGGAGGTCAAGGAGAGGTGTTGGGCTCTTACTGCAAATGCCATCAGGCAGCCCTGGTTAGATCTGTCTTTTCTGCAGAGGTCAAGAGTGCCTTTCCTCTGCAGGTCTGAGGAGGTCAAGGAGCCTGCCCCTCACACGGAGTTGGTGGCATTGCGAGTAGGACAGTCTGGATTTATTGGTAACATATTTACAGCAGAAACACAACTTCAATCTTGTAGAACATGTGGCAGCCATTTGTATGAATCGACACCACTGGCATTAGCAGGATTAAGCATGATGATTTTTCACTTGCAGGAGGGCACTGCTAATTATAAAGATTCCATAGTTTTTCTGAAGCATTTTTTTGTTTTTTCTCCAACCACTCTCCACCTTTAGGTCTCCTACACATTCTGACATTTACAGTAAACAGAGATTAGCCCCAGCGAACCAAGAGTGACTAGCAGATGGTTTTAATGAACTATGTCTTCAAGAGAAAGGATTTAAAGTAACATAAAGGCGATTTGCACCAAGTGGAGTGGACTATACATGCCCCAGACTCAGAACTGAGTGCAACTGCTGCTTCTACTTCCTGACTCTGCCTGTCTCCCTCCTTTTACTTCTTCCTCATTTACTTTTCTTTCTTTTTGGCAGACATTTATTCTATTACTTTTTGGCACTACACTATCTGTGTATAAAAGAATATGAACCCCACTCTCCTCAATGAGGCTGAATTTATGTTCCGCCTGATTTGCTAAACTTTTACAGCTTCTGCAATAGATATGAATAGCAAAAATCACTTTTGTTTGTTGGTCACTTAAGAAGAGGGACCCTCCAAAAAAAATGAAATTCTTTTTGGAGGCAGGCCTCTTGTAGTACTGGCTTCCTTCACTAGGTAAGTGTTCTAGGAACCCAGCCACATCAGTGTGCCAGCTAGCGTTGTTGTGAGAGGCTGCATTTGGCTTCAGTGATTTTTTTTTAGATTCTTTTAACACGCTTGCCCATTTCATGATGGGTGATTTACATGAACAACCTGCCCACACTGCACTGTGTTCAGCAGTGTTTGACCAGAAGTGGCATGACCCCCATGCCCCACCCTTCTTATTCATCCAATCTTGCCTCACGTGATTTTTGTTTGTTTGTTTGTTTTCCCTGATGAAAAATGTTGTCAAAGGGAAATATTTTGCCCATGTGGAAGAGGAGGAATAAAAAACAGCAGAAGCACTAAAAGGTATCAACATTGATGAGTTCATAAACTGTTCTGAACAGTGGAAAAAGCCTCTCGGCCACATTTGGTGGCTCAGCCTGAAATCCCAGCACTTTGGGAAGCCAAGGCGAGAGGACTGCCTGAGACCGGGAGTTTGAGACCAGCCTGAGCAACTTGTTGAGACCTCGTCTCTACAATAAGTCACAAAAACTAGCTGGGACTGGTGGTGTACATCTGTAGTTCCAGTTACTTAGAAGGTTGAGTTGGATCACTGCGGTGACCATGAGCTGCCACTGCACTCCAACCTGGGAGACAAGAGTGAGACTCCAACTCAAAAAACAAACAAAAAAAAGAAAGTAAAAAAAATTTCTCAATAGATGTATTGCATCAAATGAAGAGTACTTTGAAGGTGACTGAAATTTAAACATGTAAAAATACATACACAATTTTTTAATAAATAAATTTTGGGTTTTTGGGGGGTCCCCCCTTGATAGGCTTCCCATATGTTTTTCTTATCTAACTTCCACAGGAATCCACATGACAGGGATGGTTATGTCTACCTCACAGATGAAGAATCCAGGTTGGGAGTCATTAGCTGATATCAATGTGCTTGTAACCACTACTCAATACCATATCAAAAGATGTGGAATAAAAATCATGGTAAAAGACCCAAAGAGCAACACTGAGAAGTCATACTGAAAAGTTCAGTAATTTTTAAAGGACCCAGAGGCTTAATAGGTTCCAGGGGAGAGGACTGGACAGAGAACAGACAACACCGCCACCATCATCATCTGAACTGACATACATAGAACAAGGACTGATTTAAATATTTGTGTGTGGTAATTCACTTAATCTTTGAAAACTATCTTACAGAGTAGATCCTATTATTACCCTGATTTTATGGTGAACTTGAAACTCACAGAATTTAAAACTTGCTCAAGGTCATGAAACATATATGATAGATTCCAAATTTAAATCTAGGATTCTGGACAAGAGCCTATACTTGTAACTATTATACTTTGTACAGATGGAGGGAGGAGAATGTTGACCTCAAGGCATAGAGTTTCTTTTCCAAGAACTGGATGAGAACTGTGTGGACAATTTGCATGCAACTTACATGTAACAGAACTGGCATGTTTCCAAGAGTACTTTGGTGTATTTCCCATGACTTAGAAGAAATTACTCAGAACCACCATCCAGATTCCAGAAGCACAAAATATGGTAAGGTGTTCACAGATCTAGTGGTTCTGACTCTAATATATACTAACAGAGGAGGGTGCTTATTGTACCAAAATGAGAATGCTATCCACAGTGGGCTGAATGGTGGCCCCAAATATATCAAGTCTTGAACTCTAGAACCAGACAACATTACCTTCGATGTTAGAATTCTGCAGATATGATGCAGTGAAAGATTTTTTGATGCAGAAATTATCATGGATTATCAGGTGGGGCATACATACTATCACAAATAACCTTATTCAGAGAGAGGTAGAGGGAGAATAGACATACAAAAGGGAAGACCATATGAAGATAGAGGCAGAAACTGGAGTGAAGCAGCTACAAGCCAAGGAATGCTGGTGGACACCGGTAGCTAGAAGAGGCAAGGAACAAATGGAAGACTTTTGGAGCCTCTGAAGGGAGCTTGAACCCTTCAAATGATATCTTCATTTCAGCCTGGTAATACTGATTTTGAAATTTTGGCTTCCGGAGCTAACTAAAACAAAAATAAACTCCTGTCATTTTAAGCCACCAAGTAGTTACTTATTATAGCAGCCATAGTAAACAAATATGAGAAGGGACCCCCACCAAAACCAGAATTATTTTTTGGAGGGTGGGCCCCTTGTAGTACACTTGGAATTTGTTCCTTTGGATCAAAGGGTCAAACAAAGTTTTTATCTGAAAGTCTCGAGAAGGTTGTGTCATGATTTGCAGAAGAAACATCCCAAGTTGTGGCAAATAGGTGACTGGTTCTTTCTCCATGACAACGCACCTGTGCATGCCATGCTGAGCGTTCAGCAGCTTTTGAACTAAACGGCATGACCCCCATGCCCCACCCTCCCTATTCAATCTATTTCATCCCAAGCAACTTTTTTTTTAGTTTCCCCAGATGAAAAAAGTCCTCAAAGAAAAAAGTTTTGTAGATGTGGGAGAGGTGAAACAAAGGATGGTAGAAACATTAAATGGCATCAAAACGGATGAGTTCAAAAACTGTTTTGAAGAGTGGAAAAACCATCTCCATAGTTGTATTGCATCAAATGGAGTGTATTTTGAAGATGACTGAAATTTAAACATGTAAGAATAAATACATAATTTTTTATAAATAAATTCTGGGTTTTTTTTGGGTCCCCCTTGTACAGGCTCTTAGTGGTAATAGAAAGTAATGTTGCTATCCCTGGCTAGTCTTCATCCTATTACCCATTCAAGTTCACATAATTGGCTGCCACAAACAAAGGCACATCTACAGACTTCTAGGCTTTACGGTTCCTACCCTGTTGCCTCCACCTACTTCAGATGCATCCTCATCCTATTTAGGATTTGCAGGTTTTGAATATTGACTTTGATTCTACTTCTATATCAGTGAAGGTTCTCCAGAGAAACAGAACTGATAGGACATAAATAAAAAGAGACGGGATGTATTTTTTAAAAATTGGTTAACAAGAATATGCAGGCTGGTAAGTCCAAAACATGAAGGGTGAGCTGGCAGCCTAGAGACCCGGGGAAGAGCTGATTTGCAGTCCAAGGCTGAAGGATGCCTGCGGGCAGAATTTCTTCTTGCTTAGAGGAGGTCAGTCTTTGTTGTATTCAGGTCTTCAGTTGATTGGATAAGACCCCCTATGTTATGAAGGGCAATCTGCTTTACTCAAAGTCCACCAATTTAAATGTTAATCTCATCCAAAAACACTCTCACAAGAATATCCAGAATAGTATTTAACCGAATATCTAGGCACCGTGGGCCAACTAAGTTGATACCTGAGAGTAACCATCACAGCTTGTCATTAGACCTGAAGATTAGCCTGGTTTCTTCAACTCAACCCTCAGTCCTAAGCACCACCGAAGGACTGGCTGAAGTTCCCGTCTACCCGTGGGAATATCTTGTCCCAGTTTCCCCAGATAAGGTCAGACCCATGAATGGTCTGGCTTTTAGTTTGATTTCCTCCATCACTGATGACAAGCACCTAGGTCCAAGGATGCAGAGAAAACTAACAGGTTAGGGTTCATGAATAGATAGCAACTTCAACAGCACTTCCTGGTCACCAGGTCAGATGCAGACATAAATTGTGCTCTCAGAATACTGTCTACCTGCCTTTGTGTTGGGCATAGAAGATGGGGTTCTGATGAATGTCTCTGAGTCCTCATTTGTAAAAGATCTATCTGAACCCAGTAGCCACCTCAGGAATGAGGATGAGCTTGTATTTTAGGAAAGTCCCATATGGTAGAGAAAGCAAAGTCATAAGAGCAATTATTCATTTCCTATTTCAGGGGGTTCCTGTGTGTGAATAGACACATCTTGTGTAGCTCATCCTTCATTGATTCTATATATGATTCAGGATTTTGTACCTCAGTATGATTGTTTTGGCATTGTTTTACTTGATTGAATATCATTTTATTTTTTAAATGAAATGCATGCTGTTATCTCGATATAGTTTACAAATTACAACTAAGTGACTGCTTTTTGGTGCAATTCAAACCAATGCTTTATCTATTTCAAATTTCCAACAGATGAAATAGAAGGCAGCATAGCACAATGCTGAGAGAGAGAGAGGTTGGGAGGTAGAAGACTTAGGCTCTACCCCTGATGTGTTCATTTAGAGCTATGTGTTGATGGGGCATCATTTAACCTCTCTGTAAGAGCCAACTTACCCCCTAGGCACAAAAAGCACAGTGCTGGGCTTTCAAGGGTCCACAAAAATGTTCTCATTCATTTTTAAACATCAGAAGAAAAAAATGAACTTTGAAGTCAAAGAAAAATTTTTAATCTATAATATTAGCATTTTTGTCTTTATACCACACAGTGTGAAATATAGTCTTGTAGAAGAAGAGGCTCACAAAGGTAAATATGCCTTGGGTCCAAGAAAGTCATAATGCAGCCCAGCTCTCTGGATATCAGTTTCCTTATCTACAAAACAGGGCTAATATGACTAGAGGTTCCTATGACAGAGTTCTAGGATTCACAACTATATTTGAGATACTGACAGAGGTCTACAAGTTCATTTTGATACTTTGTAAATCCCAACAGTTATTGTAATCTTAGCTATTGACAGATTCTCTTATTTTCCACAAACACATTTGGTTTTGTAATGAAACAGACTTGAGTTCAAATCACAGGAAGTCACTTAACTCTTGTGTGGATTTTTATATACTCATCAATACTGAGCCTTAGGTTCTTTATTCACAATATGTAAAATATAAAAACAAATACATATTCTCTGGAGTTATTATGATAATTAAAATCAACAGAAGCAAACAAACAGCACAGGTAACTAACACCTGGTAGGATCTACATAAAAAATACAACTATTGTTATTGCTTTGTATTTGAAATTTATCAGCTGAATATGATAACAAGCAATCTTACGTTGAACATCCAATTTTACAAATTATTGAATAATAAAACTAGAGGAACTGAATAAAATGATTGACAATTTGAGAGACAACTTTGTAAAAAATTTCCCATTAGCATTTCTCTTCATTGTCCAAAGTGGGTAAAGTTTGGTAACTCTAAAGTTATCATTCATTTATTCAGTCACTAGGTAAAATTAGAGATAAATACTAGAACTGGCTTTTAAAAAGGTATTATTAAGGAAGAGGTAAGAAAGCCAAGGGAATGGATTATTACATCAGATTTGTTATGGACTGAATTATGTCCCTCCTTGCAAATTCATACGTTGAAACCCTGACACCCAATGTGATATTTGGAGATAAGGCCTATAAGGAGGTAGTTAAGGTTAAAAGAGGCTGTAAGTGTGGAGCTCTAATCTGATAGAACTGATGTCCTTGTAAGAAGAGGAAGAAACATGAGGATATACACAAAGCACAAAAAAAGGTCATGTGAGGGCACAGTGAGAAGGCAGCCATCTGCAAGCCTGGAAGAAAGGCCTTGGAAGAAACCAAATTTGCCAGCATCTTGATCTTGGATTTCTAGCATCCAGAACTGTGAGAAAAAAAAATGTCTGTTATTTAATCCATAGAGTCCGTGGTATATTGTTACTACAACTCAAGTGCAAGTTCAGGACCAGAGACTCTAGCACTTGACTATGCCCCTGTACCATTGCAGCACAGAACACAGTAATGAGTTGGGGAGCACCAGCATCTGTGAGCAGCTCAGTGGTGGGTGTCTCTCCAGATGAGGATCCACAGCAGGAGATGTGGCCATGGCTCCAGGCTCTTTGGTGTAATGGTGATGACACAGAAATGACAGAGGCCGGGGGATGGCATGAAACTGTAAGAACATGGGAAGAGGTTAAAACTCTCACAATGGATGGCATAGCTAGACTGGCCATGGGAACTCTGTGGCAGGCAGGACACTGGTGATTAGAAATCAATCATGGTGTTCTGAGGAGATTTACTTCATTCTCTGATTTCAACTCCTCAGGTCCTGGTTGCCTCAGCAGTTATTTGATGGTGTTTTGATCTAGCTTCTGTTGGTTTTGCACAGTAGAAATGTTGGTCCACCACTTCTAGTATTGGAGATGTGGGAGTGAAAAGACAGTATCTTCCTAAATATGGGGTTCACAAGGAAAACGTTAGTAGAGGGGGTACCTGGGGGTAACACGTTGGGTATTCATGAACTCTATTAACTCAAATAGCCTTTCCGCATGATAGTTTATAATTCTTTGTATGCCTTAATTCACATTACTAATAGACATATCTTTTTGAAACAATTTCATGATAGAAATAGCTTTTTTCCCCTCTTTTGAATTGGAGTCTCACTCTGTCACCCAGGCTGAAGTGCAATAGCATGATCGCAGCTTACTGCAACTTCAACCTCCTGGGCTAAGACAACTTCAACCTCCTGGGCTAAGACAATTCTCCCACCTCAGCCTCTGGAGTACCTGGGACTACAGGTGTGTGCCACAATGCCTAGCTAATTTTTTTGATTTTTTTTTTTTGTAGAGATAAGGGGTCCCTGTGTTGCCCAGGCTGGTCTTGAACTTCTGAGCTTAAGTGATCCTCCCACCTTGGCCTCCTGTATAGAACTAACAAAAGCTTTTGCAATAAGATAGCCAAGTTCTCATCCCTTTTACCAGTGAACTAGGTAACATTGAAGACCTCTCTTCACATCTTTGAACCAATTGTTTCCTTTTTCATAGTGCTTGTTCTATGAATTTTCGTATCCCAAAGTAGGAATTATAGTTCCTAGCGTATTTTACATACTTGATAGACTATTCTAGTCCTCAATTCTATTCAAAGGTTTTAGTGTCTTGTGTTACTATTTGTGGCCTCTTATTTACATAAGCTCTCTCATACTTTTTCATTTTTGCCTTTATATTTCTCAAGGGAACAGGCAGTCCTGATATTTCTTCTCCTTCTGTTACAGCTAAATATTATTTATTATTTAGATTTATAAGCCAAACCCTTTTGCAATAAAGTCACTTCAGGGCACACACACAAGGTTAAAAGCTTTAGGTCAAATACACAGAACTATAAAAATAAACAGCTCAAGCACACAGTAGAAATATTATTTAAGGAAAAGTGGTGACTTCAACATAGTGGCCCTTTCAGTGAAAGTCATTTGAAAAGATACAAAGATGAATGAATCCCATGGAGCTTTCCAGTTGTTTAATTAAGGAATTGGAAAAAATAACCCACCCCTCAGCGTTTGCTTCAAAATTTCAGTTAAGCCAAATAAGGTAGACAGCCAGCCCTTAACCAATGCAAATGTTCATTAATGTTTCTCAAAAGAGAGACAAGAGATAATTCACACACCCCAGAAATCCAGGCGCAGCATTTCCTCAGGTATTCCAGAAGTGTTGGGGATGTCGTCTGAAAAGTAACTCAGTTGGGAAGCCGATAAAATCTTTCTTGACCACTTTCCTTTGTGTGCCTTCTGTTCCTCATGTAGACTTTCTCACAAAAGTTAAAAGGCTTAATTTGATTTTCTGTTTACATATATGTGTCCTCTACGAGCTCTGAGTTTCTTACAAAAGGGACTCGTCTATATTGTTTCTCCATGCACAGCTTTTGGCATGAGTCACCCTCCATAAATATTTATTACACAAATGGACAAATGAAAACTGGATATGGGCACTCTTCCACCGGAGATGCTTTTTGCAAAGCTAAAATTATTAGGTAGGATGTTTATGTTTCAACAACCTGTGAAGCTTTGAAAACAGGAACTAGCTCAGGAGGGTTGAGGCAGGCCAAACCGAGGCTGTTTGCATTTTAGTTTAACCAAGAGTCAGTGTTGTATTTGCAAGAGTTGAAAGAGGGGATGTAGCCCTGCACCTGAGAACAATCCAGAGGCAGCCCATAGGGAACCAGGTGCTCCGAACCCTCAAGCTATTCTGGGACTCAAGTCCTACAGCACCCTGGTTTCAGCTTTCCCACCTTCCACTGATTAATTGTAAGTTTCAGGGTCTTTGTTCAACACAGGGTCATTCATGGGTTCTTAGTGAGTGAAGAGAGTGTAAAAGTGCTCCTAGGACTCTGAGGGAGGCAGGGCCCCTCCCATTTGAAATCTGCCTGGTTAGCAGCATACTTTCTGGGGACCACTGCCTGGGTTTCATCTTAGCTTTAGATTTACTAGCTGCTGATCTTGGGTCACTTTGTGCCTCAGTTTCTGCATGTGTGAAACAGGGATAATATTAGTACCGCTCAAGAGCTTGTTGTAGACATTAAATGAATTAATATGTGTAATGCACTTATATCAATGTCTGGTGCATAACAAGCATTTTATAAGTATCTGCTTTTATCATTATGTCTGTACATGCTTTTCTCAGAGTTTTCTTAATATTATTAGCATTATGATAATATAGTAATAATATCATAATTATTGTAAAGCTATCATATTTTTTAGAATCTTCTTTGGGCCAGTTGCTATATAATCAGCATATAATATACAAAACCACTTAATAATATTGGTGTCATTATTTATTTTCTGCAGATCAGGAACAGATTCAGAGTAAAAAGGTAAGTTACCTAAGGCCACAGTGTCAGAAAAAAGGAGAAATGAGTTCAAGCCTTTCTAACACAAACCTTTCTGCTTCTCTACTTTCCCATATTCTTTTCACATCTCTGATGATTAGTCATTGCAACTAATGGGTGTTAATTTTCAGCTGGTGATAGGCTAACCCATTCTGTGATCTGATATATTGCCCCAAGGCTCTGACTTAGCTATCTAAGCCTGTCTTATAAATTTCTCACCCATATTGCCCACAGTCACACCAGAAAGATCTGAGTGAATTTTGTTAAAAGGTAATAATTTTCCACAAAACTTGTGCTCTTGGAAAACATTAGAGCAAAATTTAAATGTAATGTGATTCAGAGAGAGGACTACAACCCATCATAAAACGTCAGTAAACAAAGTGGGCCTCCCATTCAGCCATGATCTTGACTAACTCCCACAAACATGTGGCAGTTGCTTTGCCTCTCTGGATCTCAGTGACTCCATACAGAAAATGAGAAAATTGGATCCATATGACGTAAGGATTCTGAAAGCACTAACATTTAAGGTACTATTATCACTTTGTTCCTTCATTCTGGCCAGGACCATCCAACAGAACTTTCTGCAGGAACGACTGTGTCCAACTCTCCAATACAGTAGCCAATAGCCACATGGTGCACTTGAGCAATTGAAATGCCGCTAGTCCAACTAAGAAGCTGAAGTTTCAATTTATTGAATTTTAATTAGTTAAAATTTAAGTAGCCATGTGAGCTAGTGGCTACCATAAAAAATAGCACAGTAGTCTAGACATTTGTTGAGATTTGATAATATTCCTTCTCAAAGCATTGAGTTAAACATAAGACTGATACAGAAGCGTTGAAGAAAAAAACTTCTCAAGGATTATGAAGTCTATGACAGAGCAATAAAATAGAGACTCACGCTGTTCAGTGTGTACACCTGAGTATTCTTTCTGTTCTCATCTCATCCCTGAAACGAATTTCAAGAATCCAAGACTTGTCTTACCTCCTCTATCAAGAAAGTTGCTTCTTGCTGTCATTCAAAATACATTGTTTGGCTGGTAATTAATTCATATGTGCACTCGTTCTTCCACTAGAGTTTAACAGATCTCCATTAGGGTAGGGATATTTGAATGATTTGTATACTGCTATAGTTGTAGTACCTGGAGCTTAGTAGGAGCTTAATGATTTTGACAGATTAACCAATTAATTCAATATACTTCACCTAAGATTTATTCTAGGCTAAGCATTGTATAGTTACAAGTGACAGACATTAAAAAAAGACATATATGAAGCTTACAGTCTGGTGAGGGATATGGTCATGTAGACAGCTGGTTAAATTGGCATTTCAAATGTGATCATAGTGACAAACGCAAGATGCTCTGGGATCATAGAGGGGAGTCTAGCACATTTTGCATGTTGCACATATCATATTGGATTTGGAATTATTTCTTTATACATACTCTTTCCCTAAGTAGTGAGCTTACTGAAAACGAAAAACTATTTTTAGTCTTCTTTACGACCCCAGAAACTGACACAGTGCCTATCCAGGATTAGGGTGATTTATATCTTTTTGTTGATTGAGTGTGCTAGTGATATAACAGCAACAACAACAAAATAGTAATATATGGGCACTAAAGGTATGGAAAATTGCATAAAACCTTAGAATAATGAGATATTTCTTTTGGTTGAGGAATGAAGAGGGTTGAATGGTGGCCCCCAAACAAGATATCTGTATCTTAATCCATAAAACCTGTGAATGATTACCTCATATAATAAAAAGGGTAAATGTTACCTTATTTAGGAAGAGATTCTTTGGCGGTGTAGTTAAGGACCCTGCAAGGAACAACTTATCCTGGATTATCTGGGTGGTCTCCAAATGTAATCAGACGCACTCTTAAACTGTCCTACAGACACATAGAAGAGAAGACTCATAGATGAGGAGAAGGCAATGTAACCAAGGGATCAGATTAGGGCAACAGAACCAGGTGATGGTTCATTAATGTGTCAACTTGACTGGGCAATAGTGCCTAGATCTATGGTCAAATATTTTTCTAGATGTTTCTGTGAGTGTGTATTTTGGATGAGATAGACACTTAAATGAATGACTTCAAGTAAACCAGATTCCCTCCATGGGCTTCATCTAATCAGTGGAATCCTATGGAATCAGTGGAATCCTGACTAAAATAAAATACTGACCTCTCCTGATTGAGATGCTGAGTACTAGTATCCTGACGTTAGACTTGAACTGTAACTCTTCTCTGAGTTTTTAGCTCACTGGCATATCTTGGAGATTTAGGATGTACCAACATTCATAATCATAATCATGTGAGCCAACTCTTAACTTTCTCTCTCTCTCTCTTTGTCTGTCTCTTTCTTTATGTGTACATGTATATACATATATACATGTAAACAGGTAGTTATAACTGGTGTTTCAAATGTGATCATAGGGATAAAATATATAAATAAATTTAAAACATAAGTTGAACCACACAGGTTTGAATTACATGGGTTCACTTATATAGAGATTTTTTCCAATAAATATATAGGGAAACTTTTTGGAGATTTTTGACAGTTTGGAGAAAAAACTCACAAGCTGTGTAGCATAAAAATATATATTTTTTAATTGCAAAGTTAAGTATGTTGTGAATACATAAAATGTATGTAGATGCTAGTCTATGTGTAATTAACTATTTATGTTACCAGTAAGGCTTCTGGTCAACAGACAGCTGTCAATAGTTAAGTTCAGCAGTCAAAAGTTACACAAGGATTTTCACAGGGAGGGAGGTCAGTGCTTCTGTGTTGTTGAAGGGTCAACTACATATATACACACATGCTATTCGTCTTGTTTCTCTGGACTAATATAGACCACAAGCCAAGGGATGTACACAGAAGCCAGAAGTTAAATAGGGCAAGAAAGGGAATACTCCCTAGAGCCTCTGTAGGGATTGACATCCTGCTAACACCTTGATTTTGGACTTCTGCCCTTCAGAAATGGGAGAAAATAAATTTGTGATGTTTTTAAGTTTGTAGTAAATTTGACAGCGGTCACAGACAACAAGAAAAATAAATAGCATTTGAATCTTACTTTGTATGTTAGGGAGGGTTGTACATGTGTGCAAAGAAAATGCAGGACTTTTGTGGGGGATGGTGAGTCATCACCATGCAAAGTCTGTGAAGGCCATTAGTGGAAGATGAATGTGGTAAATAAATCTTGGAAAATCATGGTGAGGATTGAATGTATGCCAAATATTTACAAATTCTGCATTGCCTTTTTTTTTCTTTTCTTGGAGACCATAAAAATCTATCATATATTTTTGTCAAAGAAGGAATATGATTAAAATCATTATTTATGGAATTGATTCAGTTGTATATTTGATTGATTGACTAGGTAAATGTCTGGTGGGAGGAAGGTCAAGGGCTTTTAAGAGCTTTGCAGGACACACTCCCTAAAGGTCCACATTGTGAGGGCGTTATCATGTATTTACATGGGATAATACAGTCAAAACTGTATAGTGGCATTTCCTCCTATTTCAAAAGACAGTGATTTATATATAACAGTAAGACACTCTAACATTTGTTCAAAGCTTTAATATTTTTCATACATTATCTCGCGTCGTGCTCATATCTTCCGACATAGATGCATCTATCTTCCTTCTATAACTGAAAACACTTAGGACATTAATCGTTACCTATAGTCTTTGAGATTATAAATTCTAAAATTGTCAGGTTGGAATTGAATCTGTATTCAAAATTGTATTTTGAACTTTTTTTTTCTTTTTGGATGAAACACTAACAATGATATACTAGTTATCATTTACTAGGTATATTAGCCCATTTTGTGTTGCTTATAAGAGACTACCTGAAACTTGGTAATATATAAAGACAAGAAATTTATTTATTACAATTATGGAGGCTTAGAAGTTCAAGGTAGGGTGCCACATCTGGTGAGAGCCTTCTTGTTGCTGGGGACTTTCTGTAAAGTCCTGATGAGGCACAGGGTATCACATGGTGAGGGGCAGAGGCCTCATGATCCAATCACCTCTTTTTTTTTTTTTCTTTTTTTTTGAGTTGGAGTCTCACTCTGTCGCCCAGACTGGGGTCCAGTGGCTGCTCCTGGCCACCGCAGCCTCGACCTGCTGGGCTCCGGCAATCCTTCCGCCTCAGCTTTCCAAGTAGCTGGAACTACAGGCATGCGCTACCACGCCCGGCTAATTTTTTGATTTACTGTAGAGATGAGGTCTCACCAAGTTGCCCAGGCGGGTCTCGAACCCACGGGCTCAGGCAATCCACTCACCTCAGCCTCCCACGGCACGGGATTACAGGCTGAGCCACCGAGCCCGGCTGATCCAATCACCTCTTAAAGGCGGTACCTCATTGGGGATTATCCAGCACAAGAAATTTTGGGAACACATTCAGACCATAGCAGTGAGCTTGTATTTTTCTTATGAGCCTGATATATACTTAGCAATTGGCACATGTTAGCATATTTTAATATGTTACTACATAATACTATTAATTTTATTTACAAATGAAAGAACCAAAGGTAAGAGATAAGTTTCCAAGGTCACACAGCAAACAAGTGGCAGAGGTAGGATAAGAACGCAGGTTATCTGATAGTGAATTCCTAATTGCAGTTGCTAGCCAAAATAAAAATCCATGAACAAACCAGAATTTTCAGAAGTCAGACAGCTCCATATTTCTGTTTTGGAAGCAGAAACATACTTTTCTAGAAAGCCACTAGAGTCTATAAAAAAATTGTTTTATGGAGTTTGGGCCCGAAATTAAGAAATGAAAATGAATGTGATGGATTCAACACAGAACTTTTATCTTGGGCCTGCCTCTTATACTTGTTGCTATTTATCTCTCCACTTATCAGCAGACATTAAAGATTAGAGAGCATGAAATCTCTTTTGAAATAATTACCTGACCCTGTTATCTTAAAAGACTTGCAGACTGCTAGACTTTTTTTCTGAGCACTGGTGGGTGGGATAATCAGCCTCAACATTACTAAGTGTTATCCTGCTAGCAGTATTAAGACCCAAACAACAGTCTTTATTCCTCTGCTGAAATGTTAGTCATGCCAAGAAATTAACTTGAAACTTGAAGCCCTTTGCCTAACAACAGTTGTGTGGGCTGTGGAGTCATTTGGTGGGTGAACCTGAAAGTTGATCTAATGTCTTTAATAGTCTCTAGCTGTGGAGAGAACACCCCATTCTTTCTTCAACTGAAAACCAACGTAAGGTTGACATCAACATACTCCATATACTCAGGGAAGGAGTGAGTTAGAAAAAAATATTGCAGAATTATCTGAGAGGCGTTTTCAAAAATCACTTGACATTTTAACCCCCACCATACTACTACCCCTCAGCTTCTAGTCCCCTTCTCCACTGAGGAGTTCCTCAGAGGAGGAAGCCTAGCCACGGAGACACATATGTAACAGACATCACTGATTTGTGGATTCCCATATACTCTATATGAAAAGAGCAGGTTAGGCGCGGTGGCTCAGCCTATAATCCCAGCACTTTGAGAGGATGAGGAGAGAGGATTGACTGAGCCCAGGAGTTCGAGACCAGCCTGGGCAACTTGGTGAGACCTCATCTCTACAGTAAATCACAAAAATTAGCCAGGCATGGTGGCATATGCCTGTTGTTGTAGCTACCTGGAAGGCTGTGGCAGAAGGATCGCCTGAACCCACCAGGTTGAGGCTGCAGTGGCTGTGAGCAGCATGCCACTGTATTCTATTCTGGGCAACAGAGTGCGAATCCAACTGGAAAAAAAAAAAAGTGAAGAAAACGAAAAGAACAGAGCCAGAGCAAAAGGCCTAACCCCAAAGCCAGGAAATGAAACAAAGCACACATCATTCCCCTTCTCCTCCTCCTCTTCTTCTTTAACTTTTTGTTTTGAAGTAATCAAAATCATAGCAAATTGGAAAAGTAGTTGTGTGGTTTTGTGTGCACCCTTCATTCAGTTTCTCCTGTGGCAATGTCTTGTACGAGTATAGAACAAGATAAAAATCAGAAAGTTGGGAAACTGACATTGTTACAATTCATCAATCCTTTCCAGGTTTCACCAGTTTTATATTACCTGATTTCTGTGTGTGTGCGTGTGTGTGCGCAAACATGCACACGTGAGTGTCTCGTTCTTTGCCACTTTATCACACATGCAGTTTCCTATAGTCAAGATATCATAAAAATCTCCCTCATGCTGTCCCTTTATATTCATACCCAACAGCCCTCTTCCTGATCCCAAACTTCTGACAACTACTCATCTCTTTGCTATTTTAATAATTTAAGAATCTTATATAAATGGAATCATCAAATAATTACCCTATTGAGATTGGATATTTTCATTTGGCGCAATAATCTTCAGAGCCATAGAAGTTGTTGCATGTACCAATAGTCTATTATTTATTGACTTGTATATTCCATGTTATGAATGTACGATTACGCATTTACCCATTTACCCAGTAAAGAACATTTGGGATGTTTTTGGGTTTTGGTTATTATAAGTAAATGTGTTATGAACATTCATGCACAGATTATTTTTCTTTTCCCTGCTTTTTTCCCTTAGGGGTTGGTATTCCTTCACTAATTTTCTTTATTTCTTCTGTGGTAATTGGTCTATTTATATTTTCTGTATTTTGGGAGGTCAGTTATACAGATTTATATATTTGCAAAAAATTATCCATATTATCCATTTTAAAATTTATTTTCGTTGAATTGAGAAAGCTATGTCACATAATTTTTAAAATCCCTATGTTTATTCTGCAATTTCATTCTTATATACTTGCATTTTTTTCTTTATTCAGTTAACTAATGATTTTTTACATTTTACTGTCATTTTCAAAAGTTATGGATTTATTCATATATTCTACAATTTTCTTATTTTATATTTATATATATTTTTGTTCCTATTGATTTATTTTGGCTATTATTATTCCAATGTATGGAATAGAATGTTTTAAACATTGATATTCAGTCATTCTCATTTATTAGCATAATTATTTAAGGTGATGGATTTTCCTCTAATCACAGTTTTAGCTAAAATCTATAGATCTGATATGTTGTGTTTTTATTATCGCAATTTCCAAAATATTCTACAATTTTAGGTTTAGTTTCCTCTTTTATTAAAGAACTGCTTAAGAAAAATTTTACAAGTTCTGAGTGGTAAGAATTTTCCATTTTGGGGGCATCAGTTTCCAAGAGGGAGATTGTTGGGATAGATGGCAAGTTTATAATTAGTTCTTTTTAAAAATGCCAAACTATTTTCCAAAATTGCTGTGCCATTTTCTATCCCCATTTGAAATTTAAGGGGGAAAGTGGGGAGGGATGCTAGGTTTAGAAATTACTTATGCAGTACAGTGTTCACTATCTGGGGAATGGGCTGCCTAGGACCCAACCCCCCACCACTCCACAATATGTCTATGTAATGAGCATGCACGTGTATGTACCTCCTGAATCAAAACATTTTAAAAAAGGAAACGTACTTGGTTTCTCTGCATTCTCACCAGCATTTGGTATTTTAGCTGTTTTAATAGGTATGCAGAGCTGCCTCCTGTTTTTAGTTTGCATTTTTATGATGGCTAGTGGTGCTTTAATGTGCTTATTTGCCATCCATACATTCTCTTTGGTAAATGTCTATTCATGTACTTTGATCATTTTCTAATCAAATTTGGGTTTTTACTGCTGAGTTTTTATATATAAGCTCTTTGTCAGATATGTAATTTCAAACATCTATTTTTCTTTAAAGGGTCCAATCAAATTCCATGTCTATCTCTATCTATCTATCCCTATCTATCTATCTATCTATCTATCTATCTATCTATCTATCTATCTATCATCTATCTACTAATCTATATTATCTGTATATCCGTCCATTCATCTATCTGTCTATCTATCTATCTATCTGTCTGTCTGTCTATCTATCTATCTGTCTGTCTATCTATCTGTCTATCATCTGTTTATTTTTATCAGAAAGTGGTTTTCCCCTTTGGGAGTAAGCACAGTGTTTCTACTATTAAATAACACACAAAGACGCTCAGTATTTGACTTCACCTTATTAGACTTTGTGATATTTTACATTTTGGAGAATTCATAAATCTAAAAGAAAAAACTATAGTAGTGATATCTCCAGCAACTGGAAAAATTATCTCTTTGGTACTTTTTTGCATTAATTTTTTTGTATCCAAAAACCAAATCTGTCTTTAGTGATGTGAGCCTTCTTGATTAAGAGCATGACAGTTCAGGTGGTTTTAGTTCTCCCAAGTCTTGCTTAAGACAATGGAAAACTATATTTTGGGGGAGGATTGAAAACCATATTTTCTGACCCCAATTTCTGAAGTAAACATTTTATAATCCTTGCCCCATTCCTCAGACAGGGAGATGGAGACCCATAGTAACCTGTGTAATACTGGTTGAAGAGGAAAAAATAGAAAACTGGGCACTTGATTGATGGAGTAGAGTTACACAGGAATTGTGACAATTTTGAGCAACAGGCATTCATTCCATTTACCTTAAACTCCAGACAGGAAGTCATGGTTTCTTTTTAAAGTGATGAAATATTTCAAACATAGAAAAGTACGGAAAATAACCTAACAAGCACCCATTTATGCATACAACTGCCAAGTGCTCACGTCTTTGTGCAAAATAGAAAAAGACTTGCTTTCAGAAGTAACACCACAGCAGGATACATGGTTTGGCAATCCTTGCCCAGGCTGGATGCCCGAAAGGGAGCTCAACCCCAACACCCATAGGTGGAGGTAACCACCACTGAAATTAAACAGAAGTTAACATGTTACCGTGTTTGTTTCAGAACTTGTTTGTAATGCTCAGACCTAAGACTGAACACTCTATTCCTTACTTTGTCCCCTCCACAGGTAGCCACTATCCTCATATTTGCTGTGTATCATTGGCCTCTGTGTTTAAAATTTACACAAATAATCTCAAAGTGTATATTTTTAACTTATGACCACTTGTTTTTTTATTTATTTGACTTGTTATGAAATATTATGAATATATAGAGAAGTAAAGTAAGGATGATAAGAAGAGTTAACAGTTGTATTTCTTTTTTTTTTTTTTTTTTTTTTTATTTTGAGTCTCAATCTGTCGCCCAGGCTGGAGTGCAGTGGCCGCTCCCGGCCACCGCAGCCTCGACCTGCTGGGCTCCGGTGATCCTTCCGCCTCAGCCTTCCAAGTAGGTGGAACTACAGGCGCGCGCTACCACGCCTAGCTGATTTTTTGATTTATTGTAGAGATGAGGTCTCGCTTGCCCAGGCGGGTCTCGAACCTGCGGGCTTAGGCAATCCACTCACCTCAGCCAACAGTTGTATTTCTTACTACGTGCTGGATGCAATTCTGAGCCCATTGTACATATTACCACATCTAATCTCATCTTATTTTGGGTTTTTTAAATGCTCTGTCCATTATTTTAAGTGTGCATATGTACATGTGTATGTGTGTCCATTTCTCTATGAGTGCTACTTATATTTGAGAATTTATGGTAGCTCATCACTTCTAAAAATCTTCATCCATTATCTTTTAAGGCTGTCTCCTCCATTATTCTTTCCATTGTCTTCTTCTAGTAGGTACATTTTGGACCTTTTCATTCTACTGTCTCCTAATGATTCCTTTATATTTATCATATGTATATCATTTTTTGCTTTATTCTGAAAATAGTAATCAAATATAGTTCTTATTGCACTGATCCATTGACTTAATAAGGATAATCTATGTTTCATCTGCCCAACAAATTTTTAATTTCAAGGCAAGAACAGTACTTTTTATTTCCAGAAGTGCTTTTTATTTTCCAGACGTTCTTTCTCAAATCTGCCTGTTTTCATACATCTTTTTTCCTTTCTTAATATGTTGATATTCTAATTTGTCTTTAACTGATTGTCTTTCAGTTTCCTGTTTCGCTGATCATGCCTTTAGGTTTTAATAATTCTCATGTCTCTATGTGCTGCACTTTGCTTAGGATGGATAGTTTCCTCCTGCATTTTGTAATTTTTCATTGTGAGTTGAAATTAAGAAAGCCTCTCTTTCCCCAGCCCCCTGAGCCCTGTGGGAAATTCTGTGTAGCCTGTGTTGCTGAAGTACCTCCTAAGGCCTTTTAAGTTTATTTCTGCCTGGTGACTCATGTGATAAAAATTTAGAGTTCAAACTCATGTGAAGTGCCAGTAGATAAAGTTATAAGCTTGCCTGCTAACTTTTGGGAAGAAGAGAGGTTTATTTTTTGATTAACTTACACTGATGATATTTGGGGATACTAGCAGGCGTCTCATTTGCAACTCTTGACTTATCTGAGTCCAAGTCTTCTCTCCAGGCCTTCTAGGGGGTTGATAAGTCTCAGTCCTATGTTTTAAGGTTTAGAAAACCCACTAACTTAATGTCAATGTCAACATCAGCTGCATCATGTGTTTACATGTTTTCAGTTATAATTCTCTACTCTTTATTAATTTAAAGATATATTTTATCTTGTATTTTAAAGTTTTTATTGATGCAGATGATTATTTTTGTTAATCACCTTTATTTGCTATCTTATCAAAATTGGAATTCTTAAAACAAGTTTAAAATCTCTTAGCAGACTACGAAAATGTAGATAGAAAAACATGCAGATGTAAAAGAGAATTTTTACAGGTGTCATTCAGGCTAGTGACAGAATTACCATTGCCACCTTCCACATTTATAAGTAAAGCAGGCAGCAGCATTTTGTAGGCTCAATCTGAGTAAGAAAAGTCCTACAGAAATAATTTACTTGATTGAATTTTTGTTTTGAGCGGAATTATAAACAAATACTAGGAGCATTTGAGGTTAGTGAAAAGTCAGTGAAGCAAAAGTAAAATATAAGGTTAAAATATAAAGAAATAAGAGCTATACTGGTATCATGGGCAATTTAGAAAAATAAATTGACCAAAAAGGCCAGGCCAGGCCAGGAAGAGGTGTTTCTCATGTCCACATTGGGTAACGATTCTCACCAGTACCCAGTGTAGTTCTTTGAGAGTCTTTTTTATCTTTTAATCATTTTATTTTATTTTAGATTCAGGGGGTACAAGTACATGTTTGTTACATGAACATATTGCATACTGGTGGGTATTTGGCTTCAGGTGGCCCACGCCCCAAGATAGTGAACATCATACTCAATAGGTAACTTCTGAATCCTAACTTCCCTCCTCACCTTCCCCTTTTTGTGTCCTCAGTATCTATTATTTCCATCTTTGTGGTCATTTAGCTCCCACATATAACATGCCGTGTTTGGTTTTCTCTTTCTGAGTTAGTTCACTTAAGATGATGTTCTCCAACTCCATCCATATTGCTGCAAAGAACATGAATTTGTTCTTTATTGTGGCTACATAGTATGTGTCCCTCCACTCTCATTTTTCTACAGAGCATGGACACTGTTCTTAACAAAGACTTATCTGCTTCATAAAATTGCAAGTGAGAAAAAAATCCTCTAGTTATTCTTAAAAATGTAAATCCAGACCAGTGGGACTCTGCCCAAACAAGATTGTCAACATTCTTCTTTTATAAACTGAACAAGTCAGTTAAAAAAAAAAAAATCTACTTACTGAACACTTTCTTTAAAAAAATTAAAATTAAAGTAGTTTTACCTGGGTGTATTAATTTTTTATTGCAACTGTTACAAACTATTACCAATTCAATGGTATAAAATGACACAAATTTATTATCTTACAGTATCGAGTGCTGTAGGTCAGAAGAACAACACAGACCTTATGTGCTACAACCAAGATGTCAGCAGGACTTTGTTCTTTTCTGGAGATTCTAGGAGAAATTCTGTTTTCTTGTTCATTTAGGTTGTTGGCAGATTTTAGTCCTTGAGGTTACTGGCTGTCAGCTGAAGGTTGTTTCCAACTTCTAAAGACTGTCCATATGCCTTGGCTCATGGACTCCTTTCTCCAACTTTAAAGCCAGCAAGGCCAAGGTAAATCTCTTTCACATTTTACCTCTTTTGTCTGTTGTTCTTCCATGGCCACTCTCTGGCTGACTCTTCTGCCTTATTCTTCTGCTTTTATGGGTCCTTGTGATTAGATTGAGCCAAGATGTAATACAGGATAATCTTTCTGTTTCAAGGTCTGCAACCTCAATTCCATCTGCAAAATTCCCTTTGTTGTATAATGTAACATATTCTAAGGTTCCAGGAATTAGTGCATAAGCATCAATGGGGGCCATTATACTCCTGAGGCAAATTCCAACCCTGCTTTTCCATGGTATGGTCACATGGCTCTATCTGCCTACCATAGTGGAACACTCTCCTGAGGAGAAATGCTATAAAGCATACTATCAATCACTAGCAATTTATCAAAGGAAATCGAACTCATTTTTAAGCTTTTTTATCCAGTTATGCACCTAAGATCCACTAATCTTCCTTTAATCAGCTACATTTTAATGGTACATATTATATAGAAACTTCTGCATAAAAATGAAAAATAGCATGTAACCTACAAATAGAACATAAAAACATGGTGGGTTAGTCACATCGTGGTGTTATGCTGTGTTCCCTGAGACAGTATGATTTATGCAAGCAAAGGAAAGATTATTTATTTTGAATCAGTCATGGTTATCCCATGGAATTTTTAGAGTTGGACAAGCAGGGTAGCTATCTCTAATTAGACTCCAACTATTGGCAGGTGGCTCTGACCTATTCATGTCCTAATCTTTCGTTCTTATGGAGAAGCCCAATAGACTAACCTAATAAGCAGGTATGAAGGAGACAGAGAGGCAAGATGAGAAGGGAGAGGAGAGAAAGGAAGGAGAAAGCAGAGCAACAGCAAGAAGATTTTTTTAATGAATCTCTGGACGCAGTTGCTCCTGAGGCAAATTCCAACCCTGCTTTTCCATGGTATGGTCACATGGCTCTATCTATCATCTATCTATCTATCTATCTATCTATCTATCTATCTATCTATCTATCTACCTATCTATCATCTATCTGTCATCATTCCTAATGTCTTCCAAGAGTCACCATATACTTTCCTACGACTTCCATATCTGTCTGGGCATTTAACCCCTTTCAGCATTTACATTTTACTTTCCCATGTCAAATGAGTTTCCCTTGGGAAGAAAAAAATTTACAAAATTCTGTTTTACTTCTAGGGTTTAAAAAAAAATTTTAAATGTAAAATTGTTATTTGATTCTGCAATAAGCTAAGAAAGTCTATGACAGTGATGGTACCGTGGAGTCACTCTCATGAACAGAGTGGCACCCATGTATCCTTCTAGATGAAGGGAATATCAGGATGAGAAAAGAGAACTTGAGAAAGTCACAGATATGATCTGCTGACCACTAGCTATGTGATCATGGGTGACTATTTAAATTCTCAATTTTCAGTCTACACATAAATAAGAGGGAATAATAATTAAACTTATTTTGCCAAGCCATCATGGGGATTGTATACATTGCACTTAACAAGTCTGTATATTAGAAACTAGATAATTAAAGTTATTGAAATTTGACATGAGCAAAAATGTTCAAGACTCCTTGTGGGGAGAGATCTCTTTACTAATGAAGTGACTATTTTAAAATTCTGTCTTGGAAACAGGACCAAAGAATCTAGCAATACTCTTTCACCTACTGCCCCAAATTTCAAACTATATTCATTTTTAAAAGGGAATGAATGAACTGGAAATACATTGAGAACTCTGAAGTCACCTGCTGGCTTTTTTTTGGTTGGGGGGGGTGATTCAATTTATAAACATTCTACAGCCTATTTCTAAACTTCCATATAATATAGTTCACATACTCTATATCTCCTACTTAGTTGATTTGTTTAGGACTCAGGGGTTTTCTAATCTCATATACCATTCAATCAAAATCTCTAAAAAACATTAAGAATCATCATGACATGTCTATATTTTAGCTCTCTTATTTTCCATTGACACACAGAATTTTTGAAGTTCCCATATAATTAATAATCAAGTGTATATGACTTACAGGAAAATAAATAAGAAATTTTTTAAAAAGTTCCATTTGTTAGAGGACAGGGTAGACCAACAACAAAAAAACATGTTTCATTGAATTTTCCTTTCATCAATTACTTTAGATTCAGAATCTCCTGATCATAAATTGAGACTCTGACTTGATGAATAAATGCCCCAATGCTTCCTATATTTTATGCTTCTCTCATTGAGTTTCACAAACCATAGCTTTCTACTAGAAAGACAAAATGCACAAAGTAATAATATGTGCATTTAAAACTTCTTTTTTTTTTTTTACTTGACTCACCACTTTTCAAATTATGGAACATTTTTAGCACATGACGAATTTCTACATCTTTCAGAAATACAATTTTGTTGAATACTTCTTGGGAAAGTTTAGGCTAGACAGGTATCATTTTACTATGCATATTTTAAAGTTAAAAGTAGTAGAATGTCATTATCCAAGGTACATTAGAAATGTAAGTCACAGGGTGGATAAAATGAAGTTTATTGTAGAAAAATAAAGAGTATGTTTATTTTGAGATTTGGGGGATAGACATGAAATCGAATAACAAAAATGTCCTGGGCTTATTTAATTTTGCAAGATATATGACTTTCTTGGAATTGGCCTAAGTGGGAAAACATCATTATGATTTAGTGAAAATTCAAATTTCAGACCATCATTATTATACTGTTATCGTATTACTTGCACTCTTTAGTAATCACAGTACAAATAAAAGCAACATTTGAGAAACATTTTTCACCTAAAGTAGCAATAATAAATCATAGTAACCCGAATGCTAGGGAAATTGTAGCAAAACATAACACATAGATTGCTGGTGGCGTTATAAATGTGTTCAATCATGTTGAAAAGCAAGAGCACAGGAGCATCATAGCCAATAACAACATACATTAATCTTTACTCACTATGTTTTGATATAAAATTTTATTTTAAGAAAATACTTTTAAAAACAGTAGATAAATAATTGCTTGCAATGAGTGTGGGACAAATATTCGACTTAATTTTTGAAGACCTGGGTTTGAGTCCTGTTTCTTATACTTGATCCCCTAAAAACTTATTTCCTCATTAAAAAAAAAAAAAAAATTTCTCCAGACTGTTTACCAAATGGCAAAAAATTGAAATGGCCTATAGTCAGAGAATGATTAGCCAATTACTTTTTAGTTTCTAAGTTATAACATGACGATATGTTATCGTGAATACTGTTTTACCAACATGGAAGTGTTAAGTAGCAAAAGCAAAAGAAGAGTGTCTCTGTTATGGTTACAAAAAAAGCAGAACAAGGAAAGAGCAAGCATTTGGGGACAAAAAAGTTGTCATGGCAGGGGTTTTTAAAGATTTATTTATTTAATCATTTTCTCTAATAGCGTGGTATTATTTTTATATTGAAATGCTAAAATAAAATACAATTTGAGCATAAATTTAACTGTATAAGTCAATGGCTAAATGTTGAGAGGCACATATATATTTAGAACTGTGAAATCCTGATTGAAGTCACAACACATGCACAGAGGGTATTTGAACTCCTGTAAACTGAAAGGATATTAATCTCATGTGCTCTTATTTTCATGAAATATATATATTCTTCTTGTAAGCAACATCCTATCTCCTTCTTAATCATCACACCTTTTCAGAAGAGTCTTGGATTAATTCATTTAACTGGCATTCATAAATTAAGACTTACTAAGTGTCAAGTAATAACAGAAAAATCCATAGTATCTATTGTAAGAAAGCTCAGATTTGTTATTTAATATGTGTATTTTAACTAATATGAATTAGTAAAAGGAACACTTTTCTTCCGTGTGGAGGATTAGTAGTAAAAAATGGTATGAAAAAGTTCTTATTGGTATGGTTTGTAACACAAGTCAGAGGTTATGGGTTGTGGGAATAATCACTGGACTGAAGACAGGAAACATGGTTTTTACCTTTACCTTGTTATTTACTAGCAGTTTTACCACATAATTTTCTTCATTAATTCTCTCATGTATCCATCCATCAATTCTTCCATTCCTCATATATTAAGGAGTGTACCTGTCATGTGTGAAGCATGATGTTAAGCAGTGAAGGTACAGACATGAGTTAGACAGGGTTCTATCTTCAAACCATCACCTTCTATTAAGGAAGACGAAGAAATTTAAGGATAAAGCTTTAACAGAGTTTGAAAAGTTTGTTGCAAACATAGAAACAGCTAAGTAGGCTTCAATTTCCTTTCCTTAAAATGGTGATATCTATTTCCAGTTATCAAGAAGATGAAAAAAGATAATAAGCACAATAGGTCCTTTAAACATTCCACTATTCCTATGCGAATGCTATTAAACCTTTATAATCTCAAATAGCTGGTTGGGAGGCCATTCACAGTTGGACCCCAACCTGTTTGTCCTAAGTTCTTTTTAATCTTTAGCCTTTTTCTCCAGAAACCTTAAGCTATTCACCATTCTGTAAACATGACACAATTTCTCACCTCTGTGCCTAGCACAGGTTTCTTCTCCAACCTGGAAAGAGTTTTCTTCTTTTTCCAGCATGAACCCTCCCAACTCTTCATGGTCCATTTTCTCTTTGATTGCCTACTCTGTATGTTGCAAACTCAGTGCAAATAACACTGCAAAAAAAATCTTCTCAAATTTCTAATGTTGTTAATTACTTCTTTTCTGAACTCTTACTGCTTTTTCCCCACCTGTAGTGAAAGATTTACCAAAGCCACTTGTCTGTACCTTTCATCATAAACTCCCTGAGGGCAGATACTTTGCTTTTCTTATTTCCTTATTGCCAGCACTTAGAAGCTTGGTAAATGTTGTGCTTGGTAAATGTTGGTTATACAAATGAAATGCATATAAGAGAACATATTAGTCGATGAAAAAAATGAGTGAATCAATGGGTGATCAAATTAATGAGTCAGTAAATTATTGAACAGTGATCGAGGAAATGAGAAAATGATTGAGTGGCAAATTATTGTGTAATTATTTAATTAGTGAATAAATTCATTATTTATTATGTAAATAAACAAGTGGATGATTTATCTAAGAGAGCTCATTGTAATTTCTTCTCAAATCAAATAAGAGATAACCTACTCCAATCTCTCACAACACCAAGATTTTAATGGATGTAAGCTTTTCTCCAATACCTGCATCTCCCTTCATCATACCGCAGGTAGGAATTTTGCTGAACAGATTTAGAATAATTCACCTTTTAACTATTCCAGACAATTTGCAATTGTATTATGTGACAAAGCTACAACTTTGACAATATTTCACAAATCTCATTTTATGACTGTAATTTTACAATATAAACATAGTCCCTTGTACATTTCAGTTTTTAAAAAAATCCTTCTTCCAGATATTGGTAACAGAGAAATCACTTATATACTATATTCTGATTAACAGATTATGTTCTCTTAGAGTAAATAGATTTTAGCTGACTTTAATTTACAATAGACAACATTCACTTAAAATAAAATACTTTTGTTAATTTGATTTTAAAAATTACTCAAAATGAAATAAGTCTGCAGTATTTCATTTGCATTAGCAAAACTATGAACTTGTTAGTTTAAGAAATGGCATGGCATTTACACTGTGGTCACAAGGAGATGTGTCTTGTCTTTGAAGTACAAAGCTTCTCATAATCTTGTTTGTGAATAATGTACCCAGGGATAATTGTTTCATATTTTGAACACCTTCTCTTGTGCATCCAGAGGACTCTAAAGAGAACTGTTAAATACACAAATCATTGGGTTAAGACTGTCAACATAGGCTTAGTTTAATAAGTGAATAGTTATTGATAGAATGGACCCCAAGCCTTTTGCAATGGTTAACAAATACTGAATTTGTAAAATTTCATCATTACCTCATTTTTCATGTTACTGTAATAAGGCGAGAACTTGGTGAGTATATGGTTAACTAAATTGATATCTGATATTAGAGAAAATTCAAAAAACATTAGTAACCTTTTTAAAATGCTTTATCATGGAAAGAGGGAAACTCGGGCATTCTATGTCCGTTTAGTTTCTTTCTTTGAGATTTAGGTCTTCCAAAACCTTATAAAATGCCACTTATCTTTTAACAATATAAAGCATGTACTTTTTTTAAAGCTTGGAAAATAGAGATAAATTTCTCAACATTGTCTTGACACTTAAATTTACTCTTTCTCTTTTCCAATGAACTTGTTTTGCTTTAATTATATTTGCTTTCCTTCTATTAATTTCATATGCCAATATATTTAGCTTAATAAAAGTATTTTAAATAGCTCAAAATTTTAAATTATTATAATAAACCACAGTCTAGATATCATTACTTATATCCCACAATTTGTTCCTTTGCAGTTTCCAACCTTTAGTTATTAGAAACATCTCTGAGTTGACTGTCTAGGTGTGCAAAACTTTTCTCATGTTTTGGATGACTTCCTAAGGATTAATTTCCAAAAAGAGAATATTTAATTCTAAATTATAAGTACTTAAAGCACTTTGTATATATTTTCAAACTCTGTACAAAAAGAATCTGTATATAATTTAATTACTAAAATATTTCTTCCTCAAGAAATACCTTTTAACTTACATTTAATATTGGAGGAAAATGTGATGAATTGCTAAAGACTTTTTTTCCTTGGTGCTACTCTATTCATATCAGTTTATATGGCATTTCTAAAGCTCTAGTCTAAACAAATATTGACATTAGAATTTTGGAACCACCTCTTCCCAAGAAGCAGTCATGTTGAAGAGGATATGGAATTTTTTTTTTTCTTACCCTCCAGAGAACAGAACTGATCCCCAAAGAGAGGGCATGTTTGGAATGCTAGAGAAACGCAATGTAAGAAATACCATTCTTATGGTCTGGACTCACCACCAATGCAATTGGTTGAGTGGTAGACTTGGGTAGGGTGTGTTATGTCTCTGAAATGTCTTGGGATGAACATGACCAGAGAGAGGTTAAATGACCAATTCTCAGGAAGATGTTTTAAAGTATTCTAGTTCCAGTTGGGTAGTTCAACTAGATGTGAGTTAAAAATCACTTCAGGCTGGTAGCACTCTGTCAACCTTGTATCCTGCACATGTGATCAATTAAATAATTGGAAACGATTACATTTCCAAAGAGACTGTAAACTGAATTTTAATTATTTCAACCGTCTTCTCCATTAACACTCTTTTAAAGAACTACTACAAGTAACAGGTGTAGTTTGATAAATTTTTTTTGATAGCATGAGCTTATTTGCTCTCTCTTTGAGCTTCTTTACTACCTCAGATTAGACATATTGTATGAAGGTGAAAGAGACACAAGTAACAGAAGAAAAAATCTACATGAATTAAATACCAGATCAGTGATTGAAACACAAAGACAAAATTATTTGGGAGTTTAAGGATATACTATTGAGGCAAGGATAGGTATCTAAGACCATCCTAACAAAGCCATGACACACTTACTCATCTTGGAATTGAACTCTGTCATTCAACTTTTCACTGTCCATATCAGCACACCATGACTCATTTTTGTTGGCTTGTCTCCCTATTCTCTCTCACAACTTACCCTAATCTTGTGCTGAACTCTTATTTGACAAGAGGGAAAATGTGGCTCTCATGGGACAACATGAGAATTTCTTGAAGAAATGTCGAATATTTGCCTTGAAGGTAAGAAAATTTTGTTGGAAGAAAGAGGTGGTTAGGAAATACTTTTCTCTTTGAACAAACTCAAGAATTTGTAGAGAGTGAGAGGGGCTCAGGCATTCTATGTATTCCCATGAAGAAAAATTAGTTGAAATCACTACAGGACATTCTAATGGAAAAAGTATGCCAGACATGAAATATGACCCCCAAGCTGTAGTGAGGTTTAAGTGGATATTGTAACTTTTTGAAAATGAACAACATGTTCTGTGACTAAGTTGGGAGAAGTAGGTCGATTCAATCCATTCTATATTATAATTATATGATGCAGTGAGAAACGGAGATATTGAATTTTAGCTGCTATCATCTTAGGTTAAGATTGGACAAGGGTGATGTGACCTAAAATTATAATAATCGCTCAGATAGACTTTGTAAATGAATTGGAAAGATTCTTTCAAAAATAACTTTTAAAAGAGAGGACATTTCCCCAGTACACATTTTTCTAGTCTGCTTGGCTGTCCCCTCTGGGCTCAGTAAAAGAAACTCATGCAGTGTAAGTCTGTTTAGCAATTGGGCCTGTTCCCAGGTTGTGAGACGTTTAGCAAAAATGCAGAGTTATTATTAGATCTAAATGGAGACTTTTGTCAAAAGGCCTCTTGAATTGTTAGGAAATCAGAGTGCAAATTGATAATGACACACAACACATCCCTGTCCTGGCAGCTCCCTGAAGGCTGCTGAGATACCCCAGAAAGAACTTTCATGGCCTCACGCCAATAGCATGTTGCTTAACACTTGTCCTTCTCCTAAGTCAGCTTGACAACTGCATTCTTCTCTTCCTTATAAGAGGCAAGATGAGATGGATTAAAGAGGATGTTTGAACTGAGCCTATTAATTTCCCTGTAGTGTGTATTCAAGTCAGATCCCTTTAGAAGAGCCTTTTGTGGTTTCATGAAATTACAACTTTGGCTATTCGGCTGCCTTTTCCAAAGCACAAATTTGGCTTCTAAAGAAAATGTACTTCATATGAAGAAAGAAAATAAATGAGTATGTGGTTATCTTAAATATATTCATTTCATATAATAGCTCTGTTATGCAAAGAAACAATTACAGTATTAACTACTTATTACTAAAAAAAATCACAAAACATAGGCTTCATAAAACATAAGCTTTCTCTGATATTTATTTGAAAAAAATAATAAAAAAAGATTTTCCTCTGACAATTTGTAAATGCTTACAAATGCTTTTTTAATTTGTCAGGTTTAAAAATAAACATCCCTCCCTTTTCTAAGGCTATAACAATATTATTCAATTTTTAAGGGCTTAGGTGGGAAACCATTTCATGAGTGAAATGTGTGTGTATGATGTCTTCCAAGGAAATTGGAGAATGGATTATTCCACTGTCTTGTCATGACACTCCTGGTCCCCTTCGCTTTCTTCAGCTGTGCCTTATGTTGTCACATGGGAATACAGCTCACTAAAGCTCAAAATTATTTCAAATTCTTGGTAGGCCCACTTTGGTGGTCCAAGCCCTAACACAGTACCTTCCATATGGCAAGAAGACTATTTTATTTAATGAATCCTTAAACGTAATACTTGGAAATGGAAAGATCCTTACTTTTCACTGTTCTGCAGATTTGATAAGCTTTTGATCAGTTTGAACTGATAGAATGCTAAACCCAACTTAGCTACCAATGAAGAAAGATAACTTGAGTTTCTAGAGTCATATCAAACATGTGGAGATGGACTTCAGACACATAAGGAAACAATGAGACTTCTAAAGTCTGCAAACCTCAGCACTAGTCCTGGTGCTGTGTGACATTGAACAACCACTTTCCTCCACTGGGCTTTTTCTTCCCTAACTGAGATCAATGATTCTTGAAGATAGCTATGCAATAGAACCATCATTGAAGATTTTAAAACAGCTATGCCCAGGTTCTAGCCCAGCCTAATTAATTCAGAATATCCAATGAATGTGTCCCAGCCATGTATTTTTTAAAAGTTCTCCATGTGATTCCAAAATGAAGCTGGATTTAAACCACTGCTCCAGATCAGCATATTTCAAACTTTAATGTGATACGAATGACCTAGGATCATGTAAAACTGCAACTTCGACTTATTTGGTATGTTCTTTCTGTAACAACAGACCCATGATTTAGCAACAGACCCATGTGGCTATAGCAACTCAAGATGGATGCACTACCACAGCTTGGCACTAACTCTCTTTTCTTGTGTCTTAAGGACAAGTTGCAACATGAAAGCTCTTGAAGGCTTGAGAGCCCCAGAATAAAGCAGCTTTGGTGGGTCATCTTTGGCAGTGGTAATGAATGGGTGAGAAGGGTATCCACTCACTTGATTTTTGTGGTCCTTATATTTTTGACATTTATCAAAACTGACATTGCTTCCCAAAGGCCAGGGAGGGAAGACAAAACAGATCATTTTCATTCATCTGGTGTTCTCTTAGTTATTTCCCAGGCAGTCTGAGAACAATTGGCATCCTATCTAGGTCTCATAATTTCTGGTTGTTAAAGAAAGACACATGGGTATTGCCAAAGCATCTGAGACCTTTACTTAGTGTAGTGTAACTTGAAAGATGTGGGAAATGTGGGAGGGCAGATTGCTTTGATTTTCTTCCTGTGGCCCACACTGGAAGTTTCCTATGAAAGGGCAAGAGATGTTGAACTTACATTCGCTTCCTATTTAATTCTGGATTCATATTGTGTATATGAACTAAGTACAAATAATATCTATGTGTCAGATTCTCTGCTAGATGTTACAGGGAGTGACTTTAATAAACCAGAGGTTCTGTCTTCAAGGAGGTCCCAGTTGTGGATGGGGAAGACCACACAGCTAAGTTTTATCCTGAAGAATAAGGGGCCTTCAAGAACACAGAAGAAAAGGCAATTAACTCAATTGCTTAAGTAGTAAAAAAGATAAACAAGGGGTAGTATGTCAAGGAAACTTAAAAAAAAAAAAAGAAAGAATTACTGAAAATAGGCAGAGAAAAATCTTTCTGAGTAGGAATATAGCACACCTCAAATCAAGGAAGTAAAACACCAATTAAAACTTTATTATGGTACTACGATTAAATTTAGTAACATCTAATCTTAAATGTAAACATTTTCCTCACTCATACAGGTTTTCTAATCTTTTAAGGTATTATTCAGTCATTATTCACTGATAATCCAAGTGATACCATGGTAAACCAGAAAGTCTAGGAAAAATTTTTGGGGAAAAAAGTTCAATTAATGCCTAAAACATGATTATAATGTGGATTTTAGCTCAACTTAAATTAAATGTAGCAAAGACGAGGAAGGCAAAAACTCCAAGACAATTGAGCATTATCTTGTTAATTATTTGAAGGTGGCCATGAGGTTGGTTTTACCACACAGAATAGGCTTTACCTGGAGGGACTACCAATTTAAGGTCATTTTAAACAAATTCTCAGCTGGATTCCTGTGGGCCACACAGGCAATGTGAACACGTAGTTACAAATTCCAAGAGGAGAAATTTCCCTGCTTCAACCTAGAGTCAAGACTGATCCAGTTTAGTGTCCTTATGCTCCCTTCGAGATTTTTGTTTAATTTTATCCATTCTGTGAGGACGTGCTCTTGGAGTCTTGGCTTATAAGGGGGATCCATCTTGGTTTAAACTCTCTTCACTATAATGGATATGGCGAGACAGTAGTTATCTCCAATGGTTTGTTTACCTTCTCAGTATTTTTGACTCCTATAATATCTTTTGCTATAATTTTATACACATATATATACACAAAACATGTATATGATACCCACACATACTATATAATTACATATATGCACACATATTGCATAATTATATATAGCCACACATATTCTTTTTTATATTAAAAATCTTCTTTATTTTTATATTTTATCTTAAAGATGTGGGGTATAACACAGGATTAGGCATCATACAGGTAAGTGAGCATCATACAGGTAAAGTTTGGGCCTCCCTTTGGTCCTCACTTTGCCTGATTTGAGATCAGGTACCCTTATTGATTTTGTGTCCCCACACCCACCCCAGTAGTATCCAACTACTGCCAATCCCTTTCTTATAGTATTATGGTAAATGTTCAGGGTCCGCTTATGACTGAGAACATATGGTACTCTGTTTCTGTGATAGCTCACTGAGTATGATAGACTCTAAATCCATCCAAGTTTCTTTAAAGTCCATATGTTTGTTCTTTATGGCTGCATAATATTTCATTGTGTATATGTGCCACATTTTTTAATATAGTCCGGTTTTGATGGGCAGCAGGTTGGTTCCATGTTTTAGCTATTGTGAACAGTCCTGCAATAAACATGTGTGTGCAGGTATCTTTTTTGTAGAATGATTTGAGTTCCTTCAGGTATTCCCAGCAGGGGATTTGCTGGTCATATGGAAGATTCATTTCTAATTCTTTTAGAAATTGCCACACTATTTTCCATAGAAGCTGAACTAGTCTGCAGTCCTACCAGGAGTATGGAAGCATTTCCTTTTCTCCACATCCTTGCCAGCATCTGTTGTTGTTTGTATATTAATGTTGATCATTCTTATTGGGGGTAGGTGGTATCTCAATGTGGTTTTCATTTGAGTTTCTCTGATGATTAGTGAAGCTGAGCACTTTTTCATGTGTCTGTTGACTGCTCGTATATCTTCTTTTGAGAAGTGACTATTCATGTTTTTTGCACACTTTTTAATGGGGCTGTTTGTTTTTTGCTCTTGGCACATTTGTCCTTGTAGATCCTGGATGTTAGGCCTTTGTCAGGTATACAGTTGGCAAGTATTTTATCCCATTCTGTGGACTGTCTCCCCACTCTCTTGATAGTTTCTTCTGCTTTCCAGAAGCATTTCAGTTTTTTTTTAATAATATGTATTTTTTATTTTAAAATTGTGAGGTACAGTTAAGGGTTAGGTATACAAATATACATTGTGCAGGTACCCTTGTTGATGAGGTGTGCCCCTCCTTCCCCAGACAGATATTGGCTACCATTAATCCTACCTCCCTTCCTCTCCCTGCACCCCATAGTTTCCCGCCACTGTCAGTCCTTTTCTTATAGTATTACGGTAGTTGTTCAAGGTCCACTTATGAGTGAGAACATGTGATACTCAGATCTTTGTTTCTGTGAGAGATCACTCAGTATTATAAACTCTTATTCCATCCAGGTTGCTGTGAAATTCATGATTTATAACATAATATTTTAAACCCTAAATAAACACAATAAAATGTATTTAAAATAAAAATAAAAGAATAAAAAACCAATCACACTTCTATATACTAACAATGAACATGTGGAAACCAAAGTTAAACACATGATACTATTTACAGTCACTCCAAAGAAAATGACATACTAAGATAATAAGTCAAACAAAACATGTACCCGAGGGTGAGTAAATATTAAAATCTAAATATCTTTCTAAAATTTACAAAGTAAAAAAATGTAAGACATAGCCATTTACATAGGAAGAAAAGATCAGACATACATAGATTAATCTTAAAAACAGGGCTGAGTAAAACATTAAATATTAATATTTACATAAATTAAAAACAAATGCCTATAAACAATAAAATGCATGCATCATCACTCACGCAAAGGAAAGGCTATACATCAAATGCATTAGAACGACTGCCTACGAAGGGAAGGGGAATAAAACTGGGGAGTGGAAACTAAGGAGATGGAGCGAGTAAATACACAGAAGGCCTTGGGCAAGTAACACAGGGAATATAACTCCACCCCTCTCCAGTTGATGTCAAACCCACTCCACAGACCAGGCACAGTGGCTCATGCCTATAATCCCAGTACTTTGGGAGGCTGAGGAGGGAGGATTACTTGAGCCCAGGAGTTTGAGACTAGCCTAGGCAATATAGTGGACCCTCATCTCTACTAAAAAAATTTAAAAAAACAAAAAAATAAGCCAGGCATGGTGGCATGTGCCTGCAGCCTCAGCTACTCAGGAGGTGGAAGTGGGTGGATCACTAGGAGGTCACAGCTACAGTGAGCCATGATCATGCCACTGCACTCCATGTTGGGTGACAGAGTGAGATCCTGACTCAAAAAAAGTGGGGTATTTTTAGGAGGAAAACGGAATGATTTACATCTTTACCAAAACTTAAATGTAGCTGCATTAACTTGGAGGGATTTTAGGTGAGAACCCAAAATAGTAGGTAAAGGTTAGGACTGGGAGACAACAGAATTAATCACATAATAGAGATGGCTGTGGGGAAGGGCTTGAAGAAATCACCCTCTCCCTTCCATGTGAAGTACAAGAATTGAAAATGAAGAGATAAGAAGTGGTAGGTCAATTTAAGATGCATCTTTAGAGGGTGTTGAAACACCAATAGCATCTTGGCCATATCCTCCCCCCTCCTTCCCCCCACAGAGGTGTCAGGGGTGGTGCTTTGTGATGTCTAAGCCATCCCATTGGCCAGAGTAGTGCCTGGATGATCAAACAAGGCTTAAGGGTTTGGCTGCTCCTTCCTGCCTCAAGGGTATATATAGAGAGAGCAAGAACTCTGGGACAGTCCACTGGGTGACTGAGGAAATATACAAACCAGAGGAGCCTGGCATGGACAATCAATAACCAATGAACATAGATGAACCAACATGAAGCATAAAGCAGAAAAAAAAGATGAAGTTCTCCTGTCTACCTGATAAAGACACTGGCAAAGTAAGATGACCCTACCTATACTCCTACTCTTCTTCCCTGTAGCTTTCCACCCCAGGACTCTGCCTTGTCCTCTGGCACAAATCCCTTCCTCAACCTTTATTCCTTCCCATAAAGCCCCCCTTGCCATGCAGTCTCTATCCCCTTCTGAACTAATACCTTTCCAACTTCCTTCTGTTTTCTTATTAGGTGAAAGAGATACCCAAGGCAGTAAAATCAACCCTTGAAAATTATGAAAGGAAAAATAAAAACTCACAAATAATAGTCTTATAATACAGGGGGAAGAAGAAAAGAAATTCAGATCAACAGGAGAATCAAGAAGAAACTCCATTGAATGTTACTGATCCAATCCAAGAGATTGGAAACCTAGACCCATCTGAAATGTCTCCAAAGAAGGCAGAGAAGTAGTCATTCATGGAAAACCTGACAAATACACAGTACTTGTGTGATGACAAATAAAGATCAGATGTCTGTGTGTATCACTGCCTGTTCTCTGATTTTGGGGAGGCAGGAAAGTAAGGGAAAAGGCAGATGTTTGAGAAGGGAGGGATATAGGGTCGGGCAGGGTTGGGGAACAGACCCACAGGTTGACAGCCAGGTACAAAAGGACTGGGGGTGGACTGAGCTCTGAAGACAGATTTCCTTAAAATTGTATCTCACAGGAGAAGAAGAAAAGAATTTGTTGTATCTTGAAGTGTGTGTATGTGGAAAAGGGAAGATAAAAAAGATCTTTAATGTATGTGGGGTGACAGTGATACTCTTCCCATAAGGCAGACAAATCACCTCCAGGCACTTACCACATAATGGCATGTGTTGTCAACTGCTTGATGTTGGGAGCAACTGAGAGCCCTCAAAAGTACCAAAAATCTCATCTATGCAGTCACTGACAGAACCTCCTCTCCTCCGCACACACTAAAATAATGGTGTTTGGATGCCACAGTCCCAACATTAATTAGGACATGTTCTTGTTAAGAAGCTTGGGAAGGAGCCGTAGCCTACCAAGGGCAGGGTAGTGGGAATGGCTGGCATCTAGGGAAGGCAATAAAGGGCAGCATGGTTATCTTTTTACTACCACCTCCACATGTCACAATTTCTATACAATGTCATTGAGTTTTCTTCCCCTAAAAAACCTTTTTATTGGAGGGCATATGGTAGAATGGTTGTTGTTGTTATTGTTTGTTTTTGAGTTAGGAGTCTTACTCTTACCCAGGTTGGAGTGCAGTGGCATGATTACAGCTCACTGCAGCCTCTACCTCCTGGACTCAGGCAATCCTTTCACTTCAGCCTTCCGAGTAGCTGGGACTACAGGTGTGTGCCACCATGCCCAGTGAATTTTTTTATTTTTGGTAGAGATGAGGTCTTGCTATATTGCCTAGGCTGGTTTCAAGCTCCTGGGCTCAAGTGATCTTCCCGCTTTGGCCTACCAAAATGCTGGGATTGCGGGTATGAGCCACTATGTCTGGCCCTAAAAAATTTCTTTTACAAAGACCATTTACTTTTTGGCCACTTATTGCCAGGCAACTTTTCAATTCATGTTATTTTCCCCAGCGTCCATATAAGCCTTTTCAGTTTTCTGTTTGCAATCTGACATCGTGGCCTTCAGTCTGTCAAAACTTCAGTGAATAAACTTTCTTTACTGGGTATCCTGGCCTTCTTTCAAATTAGGGGTCTATGTCCATGTTAGTAAATGGAGTATCCCGACATGGATTTTCCCAGTGTAAGGGGAAACGGAAGCCGTATTCATAGACCGAAAGTTATTTTGTGTAATTACATGAGGATACTACAGCCTAAGACTGAAGGATGTGTGTACCCAGGGTGGGTGTTATTCACCTTTGTACTGATGGTTCTGTCCAGCGCAACCAGAGAGAAAAACCATCATATTTAGAAAAAGAGAAGTAAAAGTGTCTTTCTTCAAAGACTGCAAGAAAGATTATGTAGAACAGTCAATCTGTAAGATTTCTACAACTAATAATTGAGTTTAGCAAGGTTGCAGGATACAAGATCAACATACAAAATTCAAATGTGTTTATATATCGGCAGTGAACAACTGGAAGTTGAAGTTAAGAACAATGCAATTTTAAATGTCACTTATTTCACCACAAAGAAATGATAAATGCATGAGGTGATGAATATGCTAAGTACCTTGATTTGAACATTATATGACATATATATCAAAATATCAAATTGTACCCAATACATATGTATAATTACAATGTATCCCTTAAAAAATAAAACAATAATTCCTAAAATGGACATGTCAATTAGCTTGATTATAGTGATCATTTTATGATTAAATATATGCAATTGTTATCTGTTAACTATACCTATACCTCAATAAACCCAGGAAAAATTCATTCTATAACATGGCAGAGATAAATTAATGACATAATGAAATAAATGAAGATATATATTTTTATTATGAGTTAGAAGATTTAATATTGTAAAATGTTAGTTCTTCTCAAATCCATCTGCAGATTCAACTCAATCTCTCAGAAAGGCTTTTTAATAGAAATTAACAGGATGATTATAACATTCACATGGAAATACAAAGGACTAAGAATAGCCAAAAGAAAAGTGGTGAAATCCGAATACACCACAGATTGTATCAATGTTAATGTTCTAGTTTTGATAGTGTACTGTAATAGTGTACTGAAGATTTTGTTATTTGGGGAACCTGGATGAATCGTACACAAGGCATACCAGTATGTACCTTTGAAACTTTTTGTGAATCTGTATTTCAAAATAAAGAGCTAGACATGTGTTTTTTATTTAAAAAAAAAAAAAAAAAAAAAGAAGAGAGAGGGCCCAAGATAGAGAAGGCAAGATGAGAGTTCTCCTACAGGTTGACATTTGTCTTGTTCTCTTTAGGAATTCACACAACTCAATAATGGAAAAATACATAAAAATAAATAAAACTATAACAAGCAAACAGGACTAGGGACTAGATTCTTGTTCCAGTGTTTGTCCAGCTCACATATCTTATCTCATACAAAAGCACATCAAGAATGCCCTAGCAATGCCCAACTGACCTCCAGTCACAAGCAAGTTACAGCACTCCTGTGACTGCCATCTAAACACTGCCAAACCAAGACAATTGTATTAAGGTGTACCTTTTTATGAGTGACCCCAGATGTTGTCTAGTGACTCCTACTTCCACTTATTCAATGCTCACAAGCTACCTTCAAAGGTTTTCTCTTTTAGACTCTTGCCTTCATTTAATAGTGAGAAGAACACCGTCATTTCATAAACAAGCAAAAAACCCAAAGCATATTACATCAAATAGGGCAGGTAAAAAGTTGATCAAAATTGTTGAAAATAACTTTCCATTACCTTTTCTAATTGTTTTCTAAATTCGTTTACCAAAAAATGTTTTATGGTTGTATTATCACCCAATAAAAATTCTCTAAAGCATGAGGAAAATAGTCTGTGCATATTTGTATTAAAATATTGCAATTGGCTGGACGTGGTAGCTCAAGCCTATATTCCCAGCACTTTGGGAGGCTGAGGTGAGGGGACTGCCTGAGCCCCCTGGTTTGCAAACAGCCTGGCAACTTGGCGAGACCTCATCTCTACAATAAATCAAAAAAGTAGCCAGGAGTGGTGGTGTGCGCCTGTGGTTCCGGCTCCTTGGAAGGCTGAGATGGAAGGATCGCCTGAGCCCAGCAGGTCAACACTGGGGTGGCCGTAAGCTGCCACTGCACCGCAGCCTGGGTGACGGGGTGAGACTCCAACTTGAAAAAGGAAGAAAAGAAAAAGAGAAAAAAAGGACTGGGCGCGGTGGCTCAAGCCTGTAATCCCAGTACTTTGGGTGACCGAGGTGAGAGGATTACCTGAGCCACGAGTTTGAGAACAGCCTGGGCAACTTGACGAGACCTCATCTCTACAATAAATAAAAAAATTAGTCGGGAATGGTAGCACGCATCTGTAGTTCTGGCTACATGGAAGGCTGAGGCGGGATTGCCTGAGCCCAGCAGGTGGACACTGGAGTGGTCGTTAGCGTGCCACTGCATTCCAGCCTGGGCAAACAGAGTAAGGCTACAACTCAAAAAAAAAAAATATTGCAACTGACATTATGAAATAACTTCTAGGCTGCGCTCGGTGGCTCAGCCTGTAATCCTACACTTTGGAAGCCTGCGGGTTCAAGAACTGCGAGACCTCATCTCTACAATAAATCAAAAATTAGCCGGGCGTGGTAGCGCGCGCCTGTAGTTCCAGCTACTTGGCAGGCTGAGGCGGAAGGATTGCCGGAGCCCAGCAGGTCGAGGCTGCGGTGGCCAGGAGCGTGCCACTGCACTCCAGCCTGGGTGACAGAGTGAGACTTCAACTCAAAAAATAAAAAAAATGAAATGAAATGAAATGAAATAAAATAAAATAAAATAAAACTTCTATGGAGATTCTTTTACGTTTTCCACCAAAATGAATAATAAGAAAAGTAAAGATCATCAGTGTATAATAAATTACTTTTAATAATTTATTATACACTGAAAATTTCCATTTCTGATGTGTTCCGTTTTCAATATTCTTTATTATACCACATTGAGGAACATACTCAAAGTGACTCTCCCATGTCATGCTACAACTCAGAGACAGATCTAGCCCAGGCCCAGAGACTCCTGGATGTCTTTTCAATTCTTGTTTTCTGGGCCTTTGTACAAATGCTGTTGTAAACTGACACTGGTTTATTTATAATAATAACCTTCGGGCAACCCTTTTGGGTCCCCTTCCACTGCAGGAGCTTTTCTGTCCTCAATAATTCCTGCTTTTAATAATAATAATATTAATAATAATGATAACTTTCAAGTAAATTTTCAATGATTTCTGTTACACTTTTTTAGCTGTCTAGGGTAGGCATAAACACCACACAGATCACCAGATATAGGACAGGATCTGTTTGGAGTTTGCGCCACTCTGTGGCCACAAAGGGCAAGGTGTTAAATATCCACCATCCGTTTCCCTCTCCAGCCTGGACAACTAGAGAGCAATAGGTAGAACAAACTGGAGGATGAAGAGTGATACTTCCCACTGGCTTTGCATGTGATTGGCTGAATGGCTTTGGAAATACCAGCAAGCACCATCACCTCCACTGCAACCACAACCACTACATTACTACTTCTACCAGCACAGGGTCCATACACTGAGAACCCACTGTGTGCTGGGTTCTGGTCTAAGTATATAGTATCATCCGGACTCAGACAGGAAACAGATGATGCACACAAACTAGAATAACTTGACAAAGATTTGTTTACAAAGGGACATTGACAAACAGGTGGCTATAGGGAGACCACCAGAGATAGTGCTAGTAGTAGCTACCGTCATCCTAAATCCAAAGGAATGGGAGTAAGGGGGGAATGGTTACTGGAACTGGGACAGATCAATACTCATGAGGCAATGGCTTCTTGAGAAAAGCTGTGAACTCTACCAAGAGACTCAGTCAGGGCAAGATGACACACAGGGAGGAAGCCAGGAAAATAGGTACCAGTCCTTACTTTTTCCCTCCCTTTCTCCAACTCTCCTTCCGGATCCCCATCAGACAAACCCAATGAATGCCAAAAGGACCAGGGGCCCACTGATGAATCCTTTCTAAACAACCTCCCGGGAGAGAGTTCAGGGGATAAGGGGGACCAAGGAAAGGGGTAGAGGGAAGCTGTCCAGCAGTACTCACCGCAGTCCTGGCAGGCGGATATTAGCATAGGTATCATTTACAGGTAAGGAAACTGAGCACAGAGAAGACCACTAACTAGTGCAAAAGTATGAAACAGGGTTCAATACCAGGTTCATCGGGCCCTAAGTCTTGTGGGTTTTTTTCTGATACTCTGGGTAAATTACATACCTTCTCTAAGCTTTAGTTCCCTCAGTTGGGAAGGAAGAAAATTGGAACTGATGTCATGTTTTAAATATATGCTATGATTGCATAAGTTTCATTTTTAATGATGATAATTTCTTTCAACTTTTAGCAATATTGTGATTCTAGCCAACCAGATTTACAACCTCAATCATAAAAAACTATGTGAGGTGGGGCTATCCTGGCTTGAACTATGCTTTCTGATTCGGTCACCACTGAGAGAGTACCGGCCCCTAAAAACAAAGTCCTTGGTTTATTCTGGAGAATTAGCCCAGATATAGGGTGCTTTAGACAGAAGTAAGCCATCAAATGAAGACCATCAAGTGACTCAACAATCCTTGAATCACACAAATTCTGTGTCAAGCACTGGGCTAGGCATTGGGGCATAACAACCAATGAGACATGTTCCTTGTCAGGCACCTTTTGAAGAAAATTGTTCAGCTTTATGCCTTCTCAAATGTATATTCCATATCTGACACACTGAAAAAAATTCCTCAAAGTAATTTCCATCCTGATAGAAAATAAACCTGACCTCTTAAAATCAAGCATTCTGACTAGTCAGACATTTTCTGCAATGCCCAACATTTTAACTTTTTTTCTTCTGAGATTCCTAAGGCTAAGGTGTATAATCCTTTATTATTATGCCTATATGAAAAATGCTTTAAGGCCCCATGATAAATGTAAATATTAGTTTGCAATGAGAAATACTTTCAATTGTGCAAATCAAAAAATGAGGAAAAAAAGCGTTGAGTTTTTTTTTGTTTTACCTTGTAACCTGACAACTTGAAAGAATATTCTTTTATTCCCAAGAGTTTATTCTGGTAATTGTTTCCTGGCAGTTAGATATTTTGAGGGAAAAAAGAAAGCTGTTCTTTTAAAAGGGTTTTGTCTATCAATATTTAGTATATTTTATTTTTTTCCTGTTATCAGTGATAATGTTGGAATCTAGCCTACTACATTTATAATTAGAACTGTAATTACTCCTACATTTTTCTTTATCTCCCCTTAACCCCCATCTATCCTGAGAGGAAGAGCTTCCCGTTTTATCCATGTTTTAGATTCAATTATCTTTCCAATATCCTCTGAACTCTTAACAGAAAGGCACTACCTGAAGGTCAGTTCAAAGACTGAAACTGAGACCCCATCCACATGAGACACCAAGGTGGATCCCTGAGAGGTCTTTTCCCTCTAACCATGTACATCCATTAAGTAGTTTTATTTTTCACCATAAAGATTATGGTGTTTGGCATTTAAAAATCATTTTGTCAATATCCATAGGCTTAACTAAATGATAAATTTTAGGAAAATAGAATACCAAGCAGAAATGTCATCAAGCTGATTCTAGATATGCTGGCCTGAACGATGATCTGATCACACCACACAGAAGTGACTTCACTACTGCATGGCTCACATTCAGTAATACGAAAGGTTCCTTAAGTTTACTGTGCTTTACTTTCCTTTTCCCAACTAGTGGCTATTTTGAATATGTGAATGTTGTATATATCAGCATATTTGAAAGACATACTCAGCTTGGTTCAAGACTGACGAGGTTATTATCACAGTAACATAAATACTTAAGATGCATCTGACAATTCAGTTTTAGAATTGGCTTTCTAGCCATTTTATTAGAAGCAACTTTTTCCTGCTGTTTACTTATAGGTACATATAGCACTTATACATATTCATACATATAATATTTTCATACGTATAGTTTACTTATACATACATATAGTATTTTCTTGTGTATAGTGCTTTA